>JAZAYU010000018.1:8166341-8307798 GCA_038501625.1 Corbicula japonica | reverse complement strand
AACAAATACATGAGGAATGTAAAAATCTTTAAAACGTAACATTCAGCTTCAAAATAATTATAATATTATGGTATTAAAGGCAAATTTACTGACCATGTAACAGAGATTCGGCGACAGCACAATAGTGTTTAAAATACAACTATTATATATACATAAGTGGTTTATAGTCTCGTCGTTGTAAAAGACAAACGTTGATCATTTCTTAATTTCTTAATATAACTAATTTATACGTCCCATCGTAACGTACAACTCTGTTTTGTCTGTAGCCCATGTTCAGTTACATGTTCACAGATTGTGTGTGGCATTTTATTATGACGTCACTGATCCAATCTAGTTCAAAAGTGGTGAACTGTTTTATATTTTTATTGAAAGTGTTGCTAAAATGAAAAAAGCACAAACAAATACGTTTAATGATCATTTAAGCACTGCTAAAAAGTATATGTTGCATGCAGAAAAAGGCCCGATACTCTGAGTCGTTAGTTTAACGAAGTTCAACCTGATCTCATTTTAAGCATTAAATATTTTTTCTTCCATTTTTGTGGCCTTTTTCCAAATACGGTGTGCCTTATCTCATTCTATGTTCCTACGTTGTAAAAAGCAAGGGGATATGAAGGGAATCACAGTTCATACCTCACTTGTTGCACAACCAGACACATATGTTGTTTCATTTTTATCCAGAAAGCAGAACTGTAAGGTAATTGCAGAGGAATCAGCGGTTTGCAATGAAAGAATATAAAATAATGATTGTTTTTGCTTACATTATTATATTTTCACTATAGCTATCTAAAAATGTAAGAAACTATAAAATAAAATTAACTAGTATTTGTTGTTCCTATTGTTAAATCAAACATTGGTTTTTGATGAGTTAGGTAAACATCACTTAACTCACATCGCATATTGAACAGGGCCAAAAAAACGTTTCATCGTTTTACATTGAATTTTGTGCTTAGAGGTTTATCCCTGATTTGTGAAGAAGCCATGCAAGCATAAATGTGCTTGAAGTTAAAATTGATGTCACCATTTGCGTTCAATTGACGCGATCGCTCTCCCAACAATTTATTTCAAATTGAACATTTTTGTGATGTTGTATTTCTTTTTATAATATATCATTTCTTAATATTGAAGAAATATACCTCGTTTTGACCGCATGTCACTGACTGGTTGCATGCAAAATGTGTCGAAACTGATTTACACGAATAACATTCCAGGCTTTCTGTGGACGAAGGTAATTTAGATAAAATGCAAAAATACACGAAAATTAAAGAAACAGTCACACTACTTTTTGTACAATATTTCGAATATTGCGAATCAATCGATTTAATCATTGTTTTAAAGTACATAAAAACGACATGCCCTTAATGACTAAAGTATTACTGGTAACGTTTGATTAAAAATAACACTCAATGTAAGTAAGTTAACAAAAATTCTCCTCAGTGTCGATTTTGTCTCAAATTGTTATTTTTAATCAACGGGATATCTGTTCATGGAACATGTAAAATATCCTATCAAATTTTGTTTGCCCTTTTTACGAAATATAATTATTTGCATTTCATTAGAAAATACACAAAAATATGGATTGACATGTTTTCATACGCGTTGTAAATAATATTTTACAACTTACCTGACAATGGTATCGTATTGAAAACTACGAAAACACAAATGGCTGCACCTGCCAACAAACAAGAGAATCAGTGAACAGGTCACACAATTAATAAAGAATTGTGTAACACTCCTGAATCAAATTGTATCCTGTTATAATCATACGCCATACTCAAACCAAATAATTTTAAGTGCACAAATGCATCGAAACACTCACTTTGATTGCATAAAATGTATTTAAAAAGCACTTTAATTTTAAGGCCACTTACAGGAAACTGCGGTCTGTTATGAACATTTACTTTTCAGTCCCAGCTGACGGAGCGAGCCTATATATTTCATTACTGTAACATTGTTTTGTGTAGTAATTTAAAACTGAAAGTCTATAACACATGTTCTAGATTGGTTCAATATACAATCATGTAGTTCATGTTCGAAAGAAAAACGTTCACAAACATCTTACTAAAGCGCATGCAATAGAAATGCAATCAATAGCTATTGAGATTTGACTTTGTTAGAGAGCCGATCAAAACATTTAAATATGCTTTAAGAGTTAAGGAAAATGATAAGTACAATTTTAGGTAAGTGTGAGATAGAAGTTTAAGCAATCCATCAAAAACTATCTACGCCATCTTTATTTTTTCAAATTCTAAATCTTACGTGAGAAAATGATGTCCCTTCCCATTGTCGGACTGAAGCAAATTGATAAGCAAATTTCAAAACCTAAATATAGACGTCGCCTACATGATTGCCATCACGCTATATTGATAACAAACAAGTACTGATTTGTTCTCCTGAGTAATGTTGTTTAATTTTAATTGTAGTTATTTCCCCTTCATTAAAAAGCAAGACAGTTAAGTTCCACCTAATGCTTCTCTTTAAGGGCTTATTTCTTAGAATCATTAGTCTATATAAGAGTGACGTTTGAGGTTGATGCATCCTAGAACCTTGTTTATACTCCCCGGTGGGAAATTGTTTTGACACTGTCCGTTACAAGATGGTAACAAATCAGGTTCTTTTTTTTCTTAACTGAGTGTGGTGTTGGTTTTTAATTTTTTTATACAAACATGCTCTCATCTCCTCTGGAGGCTGTGTTATCTTAATTAAACTATTTCTGATATGCCAGGTTCCACTTTTAAGAACTATACGAAGCTCCTCGTGAACTGTCTTCATTAAACACTTCTGGTTTTGTTTAATTGTTTTGAAATCGAACACATCAATTTTTACCCATACATAACAAGAGAACACACCGAATAAGCAAGTATAGTGTACAAGTGTATATTTCGAATTGATGTTATGTTATATGATCATTGAATATTTTTATTATATTAATCTCATAAGGAACGGGATGAAATGCAAAGCTTTACATCGTGTTTCATATGTTTGATTGTGCAGCGTTCTCTTTATTGATTTATGCTGAACTAGGCGGCGGGCGTGGGCAATATGCACTTCCATCACTGCCCATTACAGTGAGGTTAGTTCAATACAAATGTCTGTAATATTTTCATACATTTTGAAGTTAAAACACACGACTAAATCAATCATAAAATAAGTTATCAGACAGTCATGGCTTATTGATAAGACGATTTTGAAATACGAATACTTTTTTCTCTATTTTGGAACACATACATGGTGACGAATGGTTAGCATGTAATTAACTACTGTTTTGCTGATTAATCTGTCTTCGATTAAGTATATTGTTTTGCCATGAAACATTAAATTTAGTATTTTTAAATGTGAATTGTTAACATTACGTTTAAAGGTATAACATTTATAAACTGCAGCTTAATTGTCTAAATATAAAAGTATCAACAACATGTATGTTGTGCTTAAGTGTTGGTAAGAAGTTAAGAACGTTAGGGCCATGCCAAAAAATAGGCTTCGTTATTCTGGTATTAAATAAATGGTATTTTTGCGTCATAGACTAAAAATTACCATAGTGATTGATTTCATATAAATCATGACCATTCTGTGGCTGAAACTCACTACCTTCTGATTGCTAGTTTAACTTTCTAAACAGTAAATGGTTACAAAACAACTACAACTCCAACATCACTTCCATTATCACACTAATGAATAAATTTAGCTGCATCATACGAACTTTCCTGTATTGCAGCTAAATTCATTTCAGTCAATTTGAATCCGCCACAATGAGGTCAAATTTATAAAGAAAATACAGGTAACAAAATTTCATTTCGTGATAAATGGCATAATAATTTGATATACGTTCAATTTTAGCTTCATTTTGATTTCGAAAATATTGACATTAAAATGTCTAGAATTGATGTTGTCTAGGTGCAGTTCTTAACTATTTAGTGCTGTTCTTAAACCATCGTTTATCAGTATGTTTCGTTTACGTATTTTATTAAGTACATTACAGTATAATTTTATCATAGGGACGAAAGCTCTTAGAGTAATTTTATATATTACAAAAGAAGGAATATTATATGATTTTCGAAGCTTAACATTGCAGTTTTCGCAACATAAACATTATCAATGCATACACTTATTTCTTTGACGTTCGATGATCATCGTTTTGATTAACCCATGTTGTTAAACATGTTATAGCATATGGTTGATTGTTCTCGTTTATTTTTTTGTCTGTCTGATAATAAATTGAAAACAAAATCTTTCGCATTGTTATGCATTGACTAAAGTTATACTGATATACATGACTGTATTGTCGGTTTGTTGTTTGTCCGTTCGTAAGTTGTTTACGTAATTGTGTCAAATCCATATGTTATTTACTACTTATTTTAAAATAACTTGCTATATATCCTTTTCTTCCATTATAAGCATGCATATGCAATCAGCTATCTTTTGGTTTCAACTGAACATTCGTACATTATTCTGCTAGGATAGATGAAAAGGAACTTTGCAAGACGTGAAAAAATGCCGGCTAGGTTTAATTGATCCTTGTGATAGAAGGTAAGGAAACATCATATTTCGCTTTAAACTTCCGCTTAGTCCTTTTTGGTGCCACTCAAAATTTTAAAAAATATACCAAATTACACTATTTAGTATCACATTTAAATATTGGATGGTGACAAGGATAAAGCATTTATGTCAGACTAGCTCCAAAAACCAAACAGCCACTCATGTCTATTAAAAATATGCAGAAAATAAGAACGATTCAAACTTAGCGAGCAGGAGCTACTTGAAACATCCGAGCATGCATTGTTTTGGATAACAGAGCAGTTTTTAAAAGGATTATTTACATTTTTATGTCTCATAAACGTGTACTCCGGACCAACTGTTTATCTCATTGAGACAATGTACAGCAGGAAGCAACCGGGCATTTTTGATAAAAGGAAAGCGCCTTTTTAAGTATTGTGTGCCGAAATCGTATAATTGTTAGTCTCTCACTCCTATTCCAGGAAAAGGTTTTGTTGACGGTGATTGGGTTCTAAAAGATATCAAATTGTCTGTCGCCATCATATTCTAGAAATCATGAAACATGATTTTGAACTGACAGCCCAAATGTTCTTTTAGTTATTTTTTATCTATAAACTTGAAAGAAGGAGTGTAGTAGACCCTTAAGGGCAAGGCCATTCTTTTATTTGGTGGCAATACGCCGCTGATTATAAAATGTTTAATAAGAAAATAAAGGTTATCATTTGATGTGGTACCAAATGGTACTGCTTAATATTTGTGTGGACATTTGTAAGCGCTTTCAACACTGCATTAGGTGGCGTGGAAAGAAACCTGCAGGCATTTATACCGAAGAATTTAAATGTCAGAAAAGCTCCGAAGTGTTATCTTATTGGCTGTGTTCGGTGATTTTATTTTCATGGCTTCAATGAGTAAAAGTCATGACCAATATGAACATATCAAAGGTTCTTTGTACTGAGAATGTTTAGATTTAATTGAAAGGTTTGCGTACGACCCATCCATGCAAAAAAATTACTAAAACACGGAATCCCAAATATGAAATTGGATTTGAGTGTTTTTACATGTATAAAGTGAACTTCTGTATCTTGCTCAACGTCAAGTTGCAATAAATGAGAGATGTAACTGAATATACTATTAAGACATTTTTGACAACCGCCCAATGACATAAATGGCGCTACTGGGATTATGTAGCTCAGAAAATCAATAAACACTTAGTCTAGAGATTAAAATATTGAGTTATCGTTCTGTTTTTTAACCCAGTGTATATAAGAAAATGTGCAAATGTGGCGTACGATATTATATACATTAAAGAAAGTGTATACACAAAGGAAAAACACTATAAAATATTAATAAACAGCCACCTCTGCGTTCGAATAAAACGTAATGTTTGTTAGTAAGTATAACAACACATAACATATTTGAAAGTCGAGTTTATCTGCAGTACTTTCACGTTACGTGTATACAGGTTATCTCAATTTTATTCCACATTTAGAAAAATGTTCTGAAATTTCGTATTTGACAAGGATATTAACTGACGAGGGAACATGGGACCTTTTGGTAATTAGTTATGCGCCTAATTACATTGTGTTTATTTCAGGAAAACATACATTTTCCTGACTGGCATGTTTCAACGACAAATCATGAATTCTCTATTCATTAAAGAAGGATAAATGCTGAAACATCACAGTTTGATATTACAGGAGTTATACACTTAATAAATATTTGCAACGAGATAAGCAAATAGATTATTATAAAGCATTATTTTCCTTAAATTTATAATTCTACAGAATGTGCTATTCTCCTGCTGTTTGGTTCATCTGTCATACAGAAAGCCTGTAAGTATTTCGCAAGTATAACATCATGAAATCATGATCATTGCTTTTTTCTAATTATGTTAATATATAGATGAAATTGGGTACTTCGAAAGCCAATAAACAAGTTGGAACTCTTTAAAAATTGCAGGCTCGGTTTGACTGAGCCTGTTCATCGGTAGCAATGGAAATAGTACTTTGCACGCCGAAAGTAAACAGGTTACAAATTTGATTCATCCCAAACGATAGCTTGCTAGCTATAAAAATCATGTAATTAGGTATTGCGGATAGGATTTTGAAAATGAATTTGGTCTATAAAACATTCAAATGACGTGTTAAAGAAGATTAAATCAAATAATGTTCAGGCGTTCTGTTTGTCTACCTATGATTTCTCTACATTATATACTTCCCTCCCTCAAAATTTACCCTCGTGAACTACAACTTAATAAAACAAACACTTCGGATAAGTCTTGATTATAATATTTTTATTATTGAAAATGGTTACTTGACTACTAAAATCTCTGATAAAATAGACGATTATACACAATGTAATGAGTAAATGTTCCGTTTTTAGACGGAAATGTTCTTCATACAACATCTTTAGGGGTTTATATTTCAATGAACGTAATCATTAATTTCCCCCAGTTATTTGTAAAACACATCTGTAAATTCAAAAAGAAAGGTTACCAGCATGATATTCTACAGCGCTCTGCAGGCCTGGTGATTAATCCATCTACAGTTGATCACTATCCTTACCCTTTTGATTGCACGAAGGTGGCAGGGGTTTAGGAGTTAATGAAGGTTTATAGAACAAACTTTTCTTTAAAGAATCTAGAAACTCGATTTGTTTCTTTTATCCCTGTCGTCGTGTACTTGCTCATTTGACTTCAGGTATTCTGTCTCGGTAAAATCATCGCATACTCGCCCATTTGGCTTTGCAATGCTATTAGCTTCTAATCATATATTTTATATGTTTGTGTGCATGCAATCTTGTTAAGCTGATGAGTGAGTTGGTCCGATTATTTCACCAAGACAACTTGTACTTTTCTGTTGATATGGGAACCTTTTGGGCAAGTGTTAGGTTGGTGCACACTATAACCAAGTTTAAACCCTTGTTTTGCCACTGACCGTTCCTATTCGATAACACCAAGGGTTCTCTATGTCGTTAATTGTTTGTGGCGTCTCCTATGAATTGACATAATTATAACAACATGTTCTCTTTATCTCTCTTCTTTTTTTGGTGCGTGTGGAGGATGTGTTTTGTGAGAGTAGCGATTCCTGATTATGCATATTTCACCCTTTTGTATGTGACGGTAAACATGAACTCTTAAATGCGGAATTTTCACATTTAATTTAATACCATTCCATGACTAGCAGCGTATGTTCACCAGATTATGTTCTAGAAACTAAAAGAAAGGGTGGAAATGAGCAGAATAGAATTGTTTATGACTCGTCCTCAGATCCAATGTCGTAGCGGTTTTTGCAGATATATTTTTATCACAACTGTGTAGCACTGGGACAGTGTTAAATTAAATATTGAAATATGCCACATACAAACCGTGTGTGAAATCAGTGAAAATCAAACTGTATTTTTGTTTTGTTACGCAGTATGCCTGGACTGTTATTCATGCAATGGCGTCACGGATAAAAAATCTTGCAACCAAACAACACGATGTAACTCCGACGAAGTAGGTATCGTACATGATGGAATCTTACTGACACTTTGTGTAGGGACTGCAAGCTGGTGATCATATCATTCGTGTCGATTTATTGCTGGAAATAGTGTAAGCGCGTGAATTACCGCGAAAAAAAACTTTCCCTAAAGAAGATGTACCATTCATGTGTTAAGTAAAATGACGTCACATTGACTGCAAACAAGTTTGTGACGTGAGTAAATAAGAAAATAAGCTAAGTCAACGTCTTCATTTTCAGTAGGGAAACAAATTAATGTAACGTAATACATTCACCCAAAGTTCTTATTAGTCACTTTTTGTCAATACTTATTCATTCGAAAGACAATGACTTATTTTTTTTATTTTTAATCAGTTTCTAACAACAATCATCAATAATTATTTAAGCTTTAGTCTTAAAACACTCGACATATGAACAGTTTGGCGAGAGTTATGGCCCAAAGGTTTGCTTAAATTGAAATTTCATGCAGTTAAATCACAAACAACCAGAAAATATCTATAACTTGCTTGTGTTGTTTTTACAAGATCCCTCGTTTAAAGGAAAAACAATAAAACTTTACTATTCAGAAGATTTTATTTTAAATAAATCCACTTCAAAGTACCCCATTTTATATTTACCTCCCGTACTATAAACGACTGTTCTACTATTGATCATTCGGTGTAAGTAAATGATAGTGAATTCATTTAAGGAAAGAAACAATACAGATAAAAACTCGTTAAGGGATTCCAAGACAATACTAAATCGTTATTTTCACAGTATTTATTAATAGTGCAATTAGAACAGACAGCTGCTTTCAGTTCGCGCAAGTGTTGCTCTTTTCTCTTACTTCTTATTTCAGTATTGCCTCTTAGACAAAAACGGCAGCTTGTTCAACATGCGATGTGCCAATCCTAAGGTAAGTCTTCAATCGATAGCATGTGACTGTAAGACTTTACTGGACAATTTTATTAAAAAAATAATCAGTGGCTTTAAACAGCATTTTGTAATTTTCAGCAACTTTTTTAGCAACTCAACCCATTTTAGGCTCTGTGTTTCCATATTTAATTTAGAAAAAAAAATTGGTGCCGTGAGGAAAAAATCTTGATAGATAAAACTGCAATCCTGGAATGCAAAGAAGTTTAGGCGAAGGTGTACATTAATATGATTTTATCACGATTTCATTGATCATGAACATAACTAAATCATTTGAAATATTTGTATGAAAACATTATTTTAAAGTCGTCCTAAATAAACAAGTATATGTCTTTCTCGTCAGGAATGCTCGACACATGGAACGGCCATAATAGGTCGAGATGTACGGATACCGAACAGAGAGTTAACGGCGTGTCACGAATGCTGCTCCATAGATATGTGTAATCGGGATCTCTGCGAACACAATCTGCGTCAGTTCTTTAATAATAGTTACATAATTATGTTGAATTACATAATACGTGAATCAGAGGAATGTTTAATTGTATCTATAACGTCTTTTTGACTTCAATAGTTTTTTCATAATCTTATAATTAATAATTGCCTCGTTTTAAAGTTATATAAAGACATGATACATGTAGAAAAATAAATATGTTTGCTTGTAAAACATTCTTAACTTCCCACGTGATTATTACAAATTAATTTCATGGCCATTCCTGATATGCATATTTCATTTTTTTATAACATTTGCATCAACACTATAATTTTAAAAATATATAATTAGAAAAAAAGCAACATATGCATATCAGGAATCGCCACACTCAAAAAACACAGCCTCTCCAAGCAGCGAAAAAGAAGAGAGAAAGATAGAGAGAGCGCATGTTTTATATATGTATGTCAATTCAAATAGGACGCCACAAACAATTAATAAACAAGAGAACCTTTGGGGATACCGCCTTGGAACGGTCAGTGGCAAAACAAATTGCCACTGGGGGTTTAAACCAGGTTCTAGGGTGCACCAACCTCACACTTGCCCCCAACAGGTTCTCGTATCACAAAACAAGTACAAATTGTCTTGGTGAAATAACTCCAACCCACCCATCAGCTCAACAATGTTGCATGCAAAAGCATACAAACATATAAACATAAGAATTTAATAGCATTGCAAAGCCAAAGGGCGGGTACTCAATGATCTTTCCGAGACCAGAGCACCTGGAGTAAAATCAACAAGAACACGATGACAGGGATAAAAGAAACAAATCGAGCTTTTAGGTTCTTTTAAGAAAAGATTTCCCCATAAACTTTCATAAACTCTTACACCCCTGCCACCGTCGGCAACCAAAGAGGTAAGCATAATGATCAACTGTAGATGGGTTAATCACCAGGCCTGCAGATCGCTGTAAAATATCATGTTGGTAACCTTTCTTTTTAAATTTACAGGTGGTTTTTACGAATAACCGGGAGAAATTAACATCGCCTTTTATCTTCTTAAGTTTATAAATTAAATCTCCATAAAAAACTGGCTGTGAAATTCCTTGTTGCAATAGTGATTTTAAACTGCAGCTGTATTTATGAATTAGATCTGGATATCGGCGATAAACTTGCAAAAGGTTTTCCTTAATTTGTGATACCGATAACCTTGTTTTAAAAGTTTTTCTGTAATGCAAAGATTACGTTCATTGAAATCATTCACATCGTTGCAAGCTCTTGAAAAGCGAACAAGCTGTGAGATATAAACCCCGTAAGAAGTTGCACGAGGAACATCGCCGTCTAGAAACGGAAAATTTACTATATTAAAATTAAAATAATCTCTTTTATCATAAATTTTAGTAGTGACGTAACCATTTTCGATGGATAGATTTAAATCAAGGAAGTTTGCTTGCTTTTCTGAAGTGTTCGCTTTGTTAAGCTGTAGTTCTTTAGGATAAATCTTATTAACCAGTGATGGAAAATGGTTATTATCTATATTAAATAAATCATCAAGGTACCTCGAGGTGTTGTTAAAAGCTGTAATAATATCATCTTGATGTTCGGTAGAAAGAGATAACGTGAAATCTCTTTCATAACAGTATAAAAACAGATCAGCACCAAGGGGTGCACAATTAGTACCCATTGGAATGCATATTACTTGTTTATAAATAGAGGTACCAAATCTCAAATAAATATTATCCAATAAAAATGTAGAAGAAAATATCGCTAACGACTGTCGATAAGCTGAGAGCCAAAAACGTTCTTATAAGAATACAATGTTTTCTTAACAGCTGAATGGTAAAAGACGTCGGTAAAAGTGTAAGGATAACCTTAATGCCTTACAAAAACGGCGGCGGCTCCAAGGGTACCATGCAAGAGAATAGCATAGTACTTGTGGCGCTTCATCACACAATAAACACGAGTATTAAGCAGATTGATACAATGTATAATAGTTAACCATGAATTCAGGACTTTGGAATAACAACAGCCGCAGTAAGAAAACATAAAAAAGTGAAAATGTGCAAATCATGAATAGCCCCACTTAGCCTGTCAACGCAGCAAAAAAAGCAGCGAGGGAAATAGAGCATAGTTTTATACAATGACACATTTCAAATAAACGGTACAAAAATAAAGAAACTGAGATAATTCCTTCAAACCTCACATCTTATATAAGCCCATATAAGTAGAGAACTACAATAATATTATATGACATATATATATATATATATATATATATATTACTTATTGTTTTATATAACAGCTTCTGCTTGCACTGATGATGAAACAGTTGATTGCGCCAAGATGGATTCCATATTTAACATCTGCCAGGATATACACAAGGCTAAATTAGTGTGTCCACGATTCTGCAATCTGTGCACAATTGGTATTTTTTTTATGCATATCTGCAGCGATGGGTTTTAATGTTTAAGTGGTCTAAGATAAGTATGCAACTAAGTTTGAATATTGTTTACATGTAATCAGCCTTTTATTTCCAGAACAGACTTTTTTACTTTTTATCATGCATAGTTTGCCAGATCATTTTGATCGCCAAAACTAAAACGGTTGAATTGCAAACTTCTCATCAAATGTATTAACAAATATTGCAAAAAAAAACAACAGTTTATGTTAAATGCGCATGTTATGTTAAGTAGGTTAAATCGACAAAAAAGCGTGGTAGCAGATGCTTGTACTTAATTCTCAATAAGTCTGCATCCCTCGCTAGTCTAAGGACGACAAACGCCGATCGATGAAGGACACATGTAGCTACAAATGTCAGTAAACAAATACTACATTTGAAAAGTGTTAACAATTAACGAAATCGTCAACAGTTAACAACATTGTTGTTTTTTAAGTCGATGGCCATTGGTCAGTGTGGTCATCGTGGTCATCTTGTGATGTTACATGCGATAATGGAACTGAGGTTCGTACCAGAAGTTGCACCAACCCGGCACCAGCTAATGGAGGAGCCGGATGTGTAGGTGGCTCAACAGAGGCCAAATCATGTTTTCTTGATAAGTGTCCTGGTAAATCTTTAATTTATTATTTGAATCATTCAATTGATTGGATTTTATGTCTTTTCTGTAGTTAACTCTATGTGGTTCGACTTAATTTAACAAATTTTATTGTATTGTATGTCAAATAACTTCACCAAATCTCATATATAAAATGTTTAAGTATATGACATTTTTTATTAGAAGTCTGTCAAAGGTCAAAGATCGCAGTGACTGAATATAATTGTATTAGTGAACTTTTAAGATTTAATAGCAATGTGTTTTACGTAAGGTCGGCATTTTATTATTAAAATCTATTTAAGCCTTCATGTGCACTGAAACTAAATATGCTTATACTATAACACTTTTTAAATATTAAAGAAAAAGACTAACTTATTTGAAAAGTTTGACATGGGTATATGTTAAATGTGCAGTACATGGTGGTTGGTCGATGTGGTCTGAATGGGGAACCTGCTCTGTCACGTGCGATGTAGGAATGCAGCGGCGTGACCGAACGTGCAGCAATCCTTATCCATCGCGATATGGAGATCATTGCTTTGGTGATTCCAGGGACGATAAAATTTGCATTTTAAGCGGTTGTGTTGGTATGTAATGTCTTACTGAATCTTATAAGCATACTTCTGAAGAACATTCTTTAGCGATCTGATAATTTTAAACTCGTTCTATTCTTCAACATCTAAAAAAACTCAAAATAAAATTCGATGAAATGAAATAGAAAAAGTTAAGCGAAATTTCGAAATAGTTGCAAGACATAAAATTACTATAATATAAGACGAAATAAATACCGTCTATTTTTCACATATTTAAACATATAATCATATGAAAGGTTATAGGGAAATAAATATAAAAAAGAAATATTAGCTCGTTTGTTTTATTCCTGTCATCGTGTTCTTGCTAATTCGACTTGGACTATAATCTCGGTTACCTTTTGCTTAACAATGCTGTTAGCTTCTTATGTTTTAAATTGAGTTCTTTTCTATACAACATTGTCGAGTTAAAGATATATCACCAAGACAACTTGAACTTTTTTGTTCATGCGAGAACCTGTTTGGTCGCTGCACTTTAGAGCCTGGTTTAAACCTCCAGTGGAAAATTGTTTTCTTACTGACCGTTCCAAGGAGATAACATCAACTGTTCTCTTTTTCATAATTAGTTTTTTCTGTTTTACTTGAAATAGATATTCTAGTATGTGTTTGTGTTTGTTCTATATGTGTTTGTGCTTTATCATGCATCATTACCGAGTTGACGTTTGGGTTTAATTAAATTACTAAGACAACTTGTACTTGTTTGTTTAATACATGTGAACCTGTTGTGGCAAATGTGAGGTTGGTGCAACCTAGAACCTTATTTAAACACACAGTGGCAAATTGGTTCGCTACTGACCGTTTAAGGCGTTAACTCCAAAGAGTTTCTTTTTCGTGGGGCTTTTATGCCATGGCATTATGACAAAATGGCATAAATGGTTGTAAACTTTTTCTCTGTGTATTGGTCGCCTCCTCATGCGTACATAACAATTAAGAAGCGGACATTTTAATACATATTTATTGCATGTGCAGAGGGTGGAATTTAACAAGTTCCCTGCAACATGACGTCAACACATAGAAATTCATTAGTCTTAAAACTTTGCTATTCTTAAGTAATGTAGGTAGCAATTGTTGTCAAAAAAACTTAAACATTCATGTCATTAAAATCTCCGCGTTTTAACAGAACATGAGTTTTTTATTCATTGTAAAATGCAAAATATTTTTTTTTAATGTTTAACAAGAATAACTAAACACTGATCTATTGTAACACTTTTTCTGCAGTCGAAATTTTATGATTAAAATTGTCATATCACGACTTATATGTTTTTTTTAACATGTGATACATGTAACATCTGATGAATTATATTTCAGACGGCAGCTGGTCTTTATGGGGAGCATGGGATACATGTAGCGACAGTTGTGGTGGTGGCGTCAAAAGCAGAGAAAGAGCTTGTAACAATCCAGTACCTTCGCCATATGGGAAGTTTTGTCCTGGAAGATCAAGTCAAACTGTCACTTGCAATAGAATGCCGTGTCCCGGTAAGACTTCCGAAGGAATGATGGTGACTTCCCTCCTTTTTATTCGAGTTTTTTTCTACACTCAGCAAGCAAAAAATCATACTTGTATGAATTTTCGAACTACCAGCAAGCAAGAAAAAAATGTAAATGGTCGTTCTTTGCAAATACTAGTATTTTGTTTTTAATATTACTGGCAATGCATAAATTACATATTTAACGAAGGCTCCTCGCCGAAATGTATCCTTCTTTCATAGTTTTTAGACATTTTACTTGTTACTATTTTTGAAAATAACGTTACCCTATCCATATTTTGTTTTGTTTTAACTATTAGGTAACCATTTTGCACACATTTTGAGTTTGATTATTTTGTTTCTGTTACCGTAGTTAGCTTTTTTAAGCAATGTCTTTAGCTCAGTTATATGAAACAAATTCAAAGATTAAGGTCGTTTTTTGAGTGACATCGCCTTTAAAAATAAGTTTAACCACATTTTACTTAAAGGAAGCATTAATTTAAATTGCACGCTATTTGAATGAGTTAAAATAAATACTTGTCAGTGTTTTTATCAATGTTCTTAACTTTCATATTTAGAACAATATTTGCTGTTGTTCTTTACAGTGAAGAAGAAAAGCGTTATTGCCTAATTAAAATTTAATGCATGTTACATTTGCAGAAAATACTATAGCTTTTACAGCTTACGGACTGGTTGCAAACGTTGGATCAGAACTGATATTCCCAAACGTTTGGGAAAATAGTGGTAACGGTTACAACACAACCACTGGGCGATTTACCTGTGAAACTCCAGGAGTATACTACTTCTCAGCCACTGTTACAAAAGAGAATACTAGATTCTCTGAGTTGGTTACTTGTTTTATAAAAATTAATAATTCAACAAGGGCTGGCTCGATTGTTGATCCTCACCATGACGACGACACAGAAGGATATGCTGTAAGCTTTACTGGGATATTTCATCTAAACAGAAATGACTATGTTACAGTTGGAGGATGTATTGGTCAAGAAGCATTGTTCTCCAATCATTATTCGTCGTTTTCCGGTTTCCTTGTTACACCCGATAACTAGTAGGAAAATTAAACAATCACAACCAATCTCGTTAACGTTTTTATTACGACTATTTTAATATAATATGGGCCTTCTACAGTAATCATTGCACGTTTATATATGAAAATAACTAAATCTAAACTTTCCTTAAAATTCTATTTACATGAATTCACAAAAACTAAACAACGCAAAACATCCTTTTAAATGACCACACGAGTTATATATGACTGACAACAATATGTGTCCTTGTGCCTTACATATGGGAACAATATAAGATATTTGAATTTGACCGTATATTTCCAGCTTAAGTTGCAGATATTCGGATATTTGGTCAATATATTTTAAGTTAACATAATGTCGAAAATAAACAGATTTGCAACACAAATGCCATGATCTAAAATAAGTGTACAAATCTTAACATATGCACATTCTTGGGAGAGGCTATAAAACACATTCCTGCAACCTTTAAATTCTATAACTGTTTTTGGATTGGTACATGTATGCACCATGTTATAATGCTAACAGTTATTGTTTAGTGTAAGCATGCAGGTTATTACTTCTGTTATCTTTTGATTGTCTTTGTGATCGCTACATTTTGCATAATCAGGTGAAGAGCCAACGACATAATTTTGATAAGTGCCAAATAAAAACATGAAAAAGTTAAAACTTTATAATAATATGCGACATGTGCAAAAAAAACTAACAAATAGTTAACGAACTTCATTCAACATTCAGTAAATAAATGTTCATCAAATACTGTTACCAGCATTTCGTATGTGAAAAACGGGTGTTAAAAATACATATAGCACGGTGTGTTCCTTAAAGCATTTAATTTGTTTCCCTTTGTACTTTGTTCAGCCTACTAATTGTACATTATGATCACTCTTAGTGAATTCTATGACTGTTAATATCTTTCAATGCTTCTCTATATTTCAGCCAGTTTATTTGATATACAAGTGAAATATAATTTTCTGAGTTTGAGCTACGAATAAAAAAAGAAAATTAATTTCCCTTGTTTTTAATGAAGTAACCGTTAGATGGCAGTTTTCGCACGAGAGATTCGTGCTGTATATCGCAGGGTTGGCATTCAGCTTTGGGTTACCGAAGTGTACAAACTGATTTTTTATATGTATAAAATCTGTTCAGCTAATAGCAAACGAATTCAGTTGTTCATGAACTGGTTAATGATTTGCGGTGTCATAACATGCATTTGTTAAAGTAGTTTGTGCGATATTTGTTGCCAATATATGTAAGGAAATATATGTATTGAGAAATCTATGATCTCATTGCAAATGTTATAATTAATAGACTAAGAGTTCATTCGGTATACCCAAGTGCTATCCTAGCGATTCGGTATACCCAAGTGCTATCCTAGCGATTTTCCAAATTAAATGTTGAAATTGAATTTGGATCTTGTGTTTTATGTTAATTAAGGTTACGAAATGGTAATCAGGGAACAACAATTTCAATAATAAATCTTTATATACGCACACTACTTTTTAAACGTGGTTTTAACATGTAGGAATATCAATATTTTGTGAATCTGATAAAGACAATCGCCACTTTAAATGTGTACGTGTACGCAAAATCGTTAGATTTTTTATACGTAATCTTTAGAATGCTTACATTAAAATGCACTTAACAAAACGGTAAACTTTCATGTCTGGAAAAAATTCTCCTAAAACAGTTAAATTGTAGAATGGTACTGAGAAAAGTTACATTTGTAAGAAATTATTTGTTAAGATAACATGGCAAGAACAATAAACGAAATTCACAAATTAAGTGATAAGATTCATTTATTGACGACCAAACGTAGATAACATTAACAAGTACAGAATATTCATGTATGGATGGGTCGTGCTAATAGGAAGAAATGAGTTCCACGGGGTAGCCGTTTTCATGGAAAAGCGGACCAAATGGGTTATCTTTTTTACACTAATCCAATGGTTATACAAGGCATCCTCTTATAATCCGAGTGGCAGTACAGGGTATTAACAACAATTTGTTTGAATTGCATTTTCTTACAAACAAATATTAATTGGTTCGTTTAATACTTCTATCAAAAGATAGGCAGTTAGAGGCGCCTCAAAGGGATATCACATATTACGGTAACAACAAAGTTGTCATTGAATAAATAGCCATAATTAAGGCAATAAAGCAAGCAATCATTAAATCAATCAACAATCATATATGATATATGGTATACATATTGGAAACAAAATAGCACATACCTTTCCGTTGCTGAACCGGTCGTCATTTTGCGGACTGCCACATTGTATACACTATTTTGTACAGGACAGCTGTTACATGATGGTCACAGTGAATTTATGGTCAGTGTATAGTTATAACTTTGTATTTTTGATAATGTCTAATTAAATTTTATGAAAAAAAAGAAATAAATATAACGATGTATGAAATCAGCCACTTTTAAATTAATATTATTTTACTACTTATTGAAAAAAAACAAGCAAATAGTAATAATTTAACGTTGACATAGCAAAAAAATACGCGCACTAGGACCCATTTTAAAAACACTGGTTTTTGGTTTTCTTCACACACAGAAGCATTTTCCTACTGTAGATCTTGATCGCGGATATTTCTTTTAAAGGACATAGGTATCATTTATAAATCAGTTTTCGGTGTTATATAACACTTTGCTTAAGAAAACTGTGCATGCTTTTTGCAATTTTGAACGTATAAACGCATTAATTGCATATTTAGAATGACATCCGTTTTCTTGGTTAACGCGGAATAAGGAAAACCGTCAGAGTCGTTAAAGTATCAGATATACCATTTATATTTACACCACTGTGACAGCAAAATTAATGTGCTCACATTGCATATTACTTTTTAACTTCAGGAAAATATAAACTTAAAAATTATAAAATTCACAAAAACACTACGTTTGGGTTTGAATAAATGTTTGGAGTTAGATGCTGAGATTGTTGATTGTTAATGTAATACTAGATGGGTGTTCAGTTGAATACTTGTGTCGCTCCCTGGTGCTATGTCGGAATAAAAATGCAACTACAACAAGGGGCATAACTGCATCAAAATGTGACCTTGACGTTTAGGTTTTGGCATCATCACGACTGTGTTTTCATAAGCAATAAAATTTGAAAGTATGATGAAATCAATTTTATTATCTCCTCTTTCTTCGCTATTCCATTCAACAAGTTATATTCGAGACGAAGCGATGCGGTTTCCCATGAAAGAAATTACCTGTATGCAGATTGATTCATTGGTAGAAGGTTGGAAATGAATAAGCATCAACATTCTAGTTGAAAACGTGAAATATGCTTGTCACTCCGTGTGTTAAGTATGAACATGGCAGCCTTTCTTATTAGTATTAAAACAAATGAAATGTTACTTACAGGTCTATATTTATGAATACCAGTTCAATTCGGATTTTTAAAACTGGTCGTTCAACTGCCTGTTTCCAGCGAACAGGAAAAGCACCCTATTACAAATGTAATGAATAGATTTACTAGTTTCGTGATATTTTATGAAAGGACTTCCAAAAAGACTAAAACAGACTAGAAAGTCCATCCAACTAACATGATTTCGTACTAGTGATATTCTATTATAATGTCAGTATTTCTAAAGATTACAAAACGTCAAGAAACACCAATGCATTCTTTGTTCTTCTGTGAATAATCCTTCTGAATCATAAAGACACAAACAACGGTGAATTATGCATATCAGGAACAGTCCTGCCAGAAAACACAGCCTCCTTAAAAGGCCAAAAAGCAAAAATGATACGACAATATGGGCTTACAAAATGATCAATTTAAAATGTTATAGCTATATTCGATCGTTTCTTATATTGAAATCTGACAGTAATTTCTAATTTTAAGTTCATAATAAAAGTGAAATATATTTTTCATATTGTAAAATTTCTTTGTTGATATGGTGATTACATGTAGTACTACTGTAACAGCTTATTTACTTTCAGAGCTTTTTGTCATTTAATTATCCTCACCGTAACATAACAGTTAGTGTTACACGTTTGACAGCAAGATACATACATTATTTATACCTAGAAACTAGGAGTGAAAAAACCCAGCTACCTCACGATACGATGCTTATCGCGATACACACTTGCGATGCGATACTTTTCGATAAGAAACAATGGTAAGCAGGAAATATCATTGAAGACTAATACTTTATTTTATGTTATTAAATAAGCTTAACTTAATTGAATATCAGCTTTTTGACAAACTGAAGAATGAAGTTTTTGACTTGAAAACAATAAATCCAACAAATTACTAGAAATAAACTGAAATAAACTCAACTAGAAAAAAAGCAACATATGCATATCAGGAATCGCCACACTAAAAAAACACAGCCTCCCCACGCAGCGAAAAAGAAGAGAGGAAGATAGAGAGAGCGCATGTTTTATATATGTATGTCAATTCAAATAGGAGGCCACAAACAATTAATAAACAAAAGAACCTTTGGGGATATCGCCTTGGAACGGTCAGTGGCAAAACAAATTGCCACTGGGGGCTTAAACCAGGTTCTAGGGTGCACCAACCTCACACTTGCCCCAACCGGTTCTCGTATCACAAAACAAGTACAAATTGTCTTGGTGAAATAACTCCAACCCACCCATCAGCTCAACAATGTTGCATGCAAATGCATACAAACATAAGAATTTAATAGCATTGCAAAGCCAAAGGGCGGGTACTCAATGATCTTTCCGATACCAGAGCACCTGGAGTAAAATCAGCAAGAACACGATGACAGGGATAAAAGAAACAAATCGAGCTTTTAGGTTCTTTTAAGAAAAGATTTCCCCATAAACTTTCATAAACTCTTACTCCCCTGCCACCGTCGTGCAACCAAAGAGGTAAGCATAATGATCAACTGTAGATGGGTTAATCACCAGGCCTGCAGATCGCTGTAAAATATCATGTTGGTAACCTTTCTTTTTAAATTTACAGATGGTTTTTACGAATAACCGGGAGAAATTAACATCTGTCTGATAACTATCAATCTTTCATCTGGTATCATAAGTAATGAACAACCCAACAACCTCATTTATTGCATTTGCACTCTGTTGCACTGGACCCAATTTGGTGTTTAATAAACTTTGGTACGTATTATGTAAATTTTATAGGCGTTATGCATTTAGGAAAATATGAACTCATTTATCAATAAATATTTAAAATGACATCCCGGAATAAGGTAAATTAGAGACGTTAAAGTATCAGATACGCAATTTTAAAACTACGATAAAATTAATTTTAATACCTTGCTAACACTGCATAAAATAATTATAATTTTCAATCCTTAACATTTAGAAAATATAGGCTTATACATTATCAAATTAAAAAAAAAAAACAACACTATATTTAGGTTTGTAGATTGTATAATTGTTTTTGGAGTAAGATGCGTATATTGTTGACTGTAATTATAACAACACTGATGTCAGATCTTTCATCATAAGTATCTTAACTTCATGATAAAAAAAGTTATATTTGATTAATATTTTAAACAAGTTTAATCGTTTGCTATTTATCAACCTGAAGATGTGAACTGACTGTCTGCTGTGTTATCGTATACTCACGACTTTTTACAATGCTTCCATAATTTTGGAACTTTCGTGCCAATTAAACCAAAGAATGGGTGATAAATTATGAAGCTATACAAATGGACTTCTGAATTTTGCTGTAGTTTTCTTCTTGTTAAATTCATGGAGTTGTGTTGTCTAAACTTAGTACAGCATCATTGTCCAGATCTATGGGCCTGAGTTGCGATATATAATCTGAGGATGCCGAGGATTATGTATCAAGAAACAGGCCCTTGGATCTGGATTTTGATTTGAATTTATACATTACAGGTGATTGGCCTGCACAGCAATATCATATTCATACACAGCTATTTTTGTTAAGGCCAGTGACTTTATATGGCTTATTTTCATTCTTTTAAAAGGGTAATCAACTATGCTTTTGACTTAGGAGAATTGTCTGTCTCTCAAAAACAAGGTGTCATCACTTGCATCCCAAATGGAGACAAAGATAAAATATTTAAAAAGAAACTGGCGTCCTATTTCATTACTTAATGTTTCATATAAGATTGCATCCGCAAACATTGCAAACCGTATTAAAAAAATTCTTGGAAATATTATAAGTGAGGACCAAAGTGGCTTCCTTTCAGGACGTTTCATCGGGGACAATATAAGATTAATATATGATGTTACGTACTATACTGAAAGAAATAACATCCATGGAATGTTCTTTCTCATAGACTTTGCAACTGCGCTTGATTCAATTTCATGGCCATTTATGTTTAAGGTATTAAATTTCTTCAACTTCGGTGAGGCTATAAGTAGATGGGTTAGACTGTTCTACAATAAGATTCAATCATGTGTGATAATCAATGGACATCTATCGGATTGGTTTTACATAAATAGAGGTTGCCGTCAAGGTGACCCATTGTCTCCTTACTTGTTCATTCTTTGTGCAGAAATCCTGGCATTGTTAATCAAAATAGAAAAAAAAATATTTCAGGAATCACAATTAATGGTGTTGAATACTTAATCTCTCTATATGCTGATGATACTACACTTTTATTGGATGGTTCAGAAAAATCACTAGTTCATGCCATTAAGGTTTTAAAAATTTATGCTGAAATATCCGGTTTAAAAGTAAATGTTGACAAAACTACTGCAATTTGGATAGGATCTCTAAAGGGTCATGAAAATGATATCTGTCCCCAACTTGGTATTCAGTGGGAAAAAGAAAAGTTCAAATTACTTGGTATTACATTCTTAATTAACTTAAACAGAATAGTTGACCTAAACTTCACTGAAAAATTAGAACAAATAAAAAATCTTTTATCAGTGTGGTCACAAAGAATATTAACTCCTATAGGAAAAATTGTGGTTATCAAATCAATTGTCCTTGCAAAAATAATTAATCTTTTTATTACACTACATAACCCACCAATAGAAACTATGAAAGCATTACAAACATTATTTTTTAAATTTCTTTGGGGGGTTCCCCTGATAAAGTAAAAAAGGTCAGTTATTACAGAATATATTACTTACGGTTGATTGAGATTGATTGATTTAGAAAAAAATATCCACTCATTCAAAATAACATGGTTAAGAAGATATATAAAAGGCAATTCAAAATATTTTAATTTAGTATCACAAATTTGCCCCTTCATATCCAGTTTTCAAAACTTTGGAAGTGAGTTTATTTTAACAAATATGACAACAATAGATAATAATTATGGCTTTTGGAAGGATGTCTGGAATGGACTAGTAGCTTTCTCAAAAGCTAGGGTGCCAATTTCATGGGATGACTTTTTGTCACTGTCCATATGGCACATTAGTATGATTGTTTAAAGTTGGTGGGAAACCCTTTTGCTATAAAAAAATATATTGATTGAGGTGTATTCTTTATTAATGACTTTTTTAATAATAGTGGAAGTATACATACATTTCATGCCTTTCAGGAAATCTTTCAGGTACAAACCAATTTCTTGCAATACCAAAGTATTATTCAGTCAATAAGACATTATTTAGACAGCCTTAGACTTCCTCATAAAGCTACTAATTTAAAGAACCCTGTTAGACCAGATATAGTGAAAACTATTCTGTTGCAAGATAAGGGATGTAGGAACATATACGACTCGTTTTTTGTTAACAAAGTATTACCTAATTCAAGGTTGAAATGGGAAAATGATATTAATAGTCACGATATTAATTGGAAAATGGTTTACCAACTCCCTTTTAAAATCAGCAAAGATTCAAAACTTCATTGGTTTCAGTACAGAATAAATAACAAATTACTTGGCCCTAATTATCTTTTTAAAAAATGGGTATAAAGGATAATGACAGTTGCACATTCTGTGGTTCTTTTCCTGAAACTCTGTCACACTTATTTTGGGATTGTGATATAGTTAAAGATTTCTGGAAGAACATTCCAGATTGGATTAATCAAAACTGTCCATTTATTAGACTTGAACTGTCCAAACAAGATGCTATTTTAGGTAGTTCTAAATATCCAGTTGTAATTAGTAATATTATTTTAATTGCCAAACACCACATACATCAAAACAAAATGAAATTAAACCACCCAAATATTCAAAGTGTTAAGAAAAATGTGTCCATATTATTTGCAACTGAAAAATACAATGCCATAAAACAACAAAATATTGACAAATATAATGAATCTTGGGGTTTGTTTTCTGCCCTTTCTTAGCCACCAGAAAATGCTTGAACAGATATGTAGTATTACTTTTATTTTCAAATCACAGTCCCCATATGTCTCTCCCTTTTTTCCTCTTTTTATCCTTAATTAGGTTGTTACTGTTGTTTTTTATGCGCATTACACCATCTATCATGACTTTGAAATACTGTTTTTTTCATATTAAATCAGTAAAGGTTAGTAAGTTATTGGACTCTTATACAAACATTAACATAATGATTTTGTCTGTCTTTTTTTGTGAAATATAATTTTTATTTGGATGTTTTTTTTTTTAAATCTGCGTGTTCACAGCTCAGAGTGAAGTATTTTAATGTCCCAGAAGGGGTAGGGTAAATTGTAGTCTACTACTGTGTGTGGAATAAAAAAAAAATAAACATGAACCAATTTTACCAAGATTATGGAAAATCCATATATTTTATAACTTGTTGCTAGTGATCTTTAGTGTTTTAGTATAGTCAAAGTTAAACAAGTTACTATTTGCAAACATTAATATTTCCATTCTGATATGTGACCAGGCACCTTTAATCTCAAATCGCAGGATTTCATTGTCTTCTTTGTTATGTTAGTTAGCTGTGTTTGACCTGCAAGTCAAGACCTCCATTACAATGTTGCTATATTAAAGTGGATGTTTGTGTAAAATCTGCTTTAATATCTAGCACAGACAAACAAAACAGGAATTTTCCTTAGGTGGTCTTCTCTTCAGGTCAGACAATACAATGTAATGATATACCCTGATATAGTTAGACTATATTCTAATGTACCCTGTAGTAATGTAAAGAGCATAGTTGTTTATTGATGTGCTGTGTATTATGATAAATAACCTTTATGAAAATAAAAATAATTACAAAAAAATCCTTCTGAATCATAAAGATACAAACATCGGTGAATTATGCATATCAGGGAATAGCCACAGTGACTCCAGAAAACACAGCCTCCTTAAAAGGCCAAAAAGCAAAAATGATACGACATTATGGGCTTACAAAATGATCAATTTAAAATATTATTGCTTTATTCGATCGTTTTTTTATATTGAAATCTGACAGTAACCACTACTTTTAAGTGCATAATAATCAAGCACATACTAAAACAAAAGAAAAACCGTTTGCATGAGAACTCTGAAATTCATTAACAATATACCAAACGGTTTTTCTTTTGTTTTAGTATGTGCTTGGTGATTAGAACACGAATTAGACTAAATTGTGCTTGCAAACATTTACTACATCCATAGCTTACAGTACTGTGAACGTTTAAAGTTACAAAATTTGCGTCTATCGTGCGTGCGTCTATCGTGTATCGTGCGTCCATCTAAAGTGTATCGTGCGTCCGTCTAACGTGCATCGTGCGTCCGTATATCGTGTATCGTGCATCAAAAGTTTATAATTTTATCATGCAACGTGATTAGGCTACTTGCTTTTGCAAATTTATGTGATTTTAATTTCATTCATCTCAAATTTTGATAACATATTTAATTTTTAGAAATTTCGTCTACAAATTATATGAATCCGCAATATCGTGTATCGTTCGTTTACCGTGTATAGTGCGTCCGTCTATCGCATATCGTGCGTCCATCTATCGTGTAACGTGCGTCCGTATATCGCGTATCAAGACCCCCTTATTTATACTTAGAAATTATGTACAGTGGTTAAAAGGCAACATTGTAGGATCATGTTTAACATTTGATAGTATTCTTTTTATTTACAGTCAAACTTGCATTAAGCAGCCACATAAGGGAGTGACAAAAAGTGACTGTTTAACTCGGGTGGCTGTTTAAGACTGGTAAAAATTATAACAAGATGTCAGTTTAAGATAGATGGCTGCTGAATACAGGTGTCTTCTAAGGCAGATTCAACTGTAGGTATTTTAAAATTCAACTGTATACTTAATTGCATATTGACTTCCATAGATTAAGTTTGTGAAAGTCTTCGTAAATATTTTGGAAACTATTGCAAACTGTCTTTTACTCAACCATTAATGAATATTTTCGACAGAGAACAGAAATTCGGATAAGTTTCATATCAGAAATTAAATTCGAATAGAATAACAAACTAGTTTTTTTTCTTTTCAAACAGCAGATATTAATATGACCTATAATGCAAAATTTTTATGAGTATGGTTTCACTGAAAGACAATTTACTGCTATTTTTGTACATTTTGGTTTTAATTTTATTCGCAAAAATTTCTTGGATTTTAATGGATTTTGTTATTGATATAATGATTGCAACATAATTTGTATGTA
Organism: Corbicula japonica; assembly: GCA_038501625.1. Lineage (NCBI taxonomy): Eukaryota > Metazoa > Mollusca > Bivalvia > Venerida > Cyrenidae > Corbicula > Corbicula japonica. The sequence continues at coordinate 8,281,859 of JAZAYU010000018.1, read as the reverse complement.
ATGGAAAACTAACCCCTTTTTGGCAAAGTCAATGAGTGTTTATCTGAAAGGAAGGAGGACGTAACCCTTTACTCCATTGTTATACATTTTATTGCTGAGTGATGGGCTAACAGTGTAGAGCTTCATATCAGCCGGCACATCTGTGCTGCCTTATTTGGATCTAAAATGTTCACTTTTAGAATCATTACTAGGTTATTTCTGACCAAGAAGCAAACGGTGTAGATCCAGATCTACACTTGTTGCTCGTGTGATGAAAGGCATATCCATGGAGTAATCTAACAGAGTTGTCTGATTAATTATGACAAACATTAATATCGTTTTCCTTTTGTGTTAATACTCGTATTTGGTAACAACTGACTGGATTGATAGATGAGCCAAATGTACTAAAGCTTAGGATCATGGTCAAATCACAAAAGCAATTTAATTGTAAACTTTATATTTTGTTTAATAAAGATCATAAACATAATTATATTCGAAGATATTTTTATAAAAACCTCAGAGATGCAAAATGATTCAACCAACTGATATAAAAATGTTGGTATGTGCCAAAGAGCCAAAAATTCTTGTCGCGAAATAGATAAATAAAAACAACATCTACATAAATGAAACTAACTGCAGAATGATAAAAATAGGTAGGTTCTATGGTAGGTTTTAAGCTATCTGGAATGACATAATTGGCCATGTGTTAATGACTTAAGGAACATTCAATGAAGCAATAAATGGGAAAAGTTTGCACTGCAAACTCTCATCCTAATTTCTGTCCATACTGTGCACTTAAAAGAAAAAAACACCTTATTTTGCATGTTTCTTTTCAATTGGGAAAATATGTGCAATTTTCAAAACTGGGATAGTAAGGTACACATATTTTCCCAATTGAAAAGAAACATGCAAAATAAGGTGTTTTTTTCTTTTAAGTGCACAGTATGGACAGAAATTAGGATGAGAGTAGTAGATGTTGTTGCATTTTAGACTGGTTTCAGTCTATCCTCCTCACAAAAGCTAGTGTAATAGATGAAAAGGGAACTTGAACGCCACCGAACACAACAAATAATTATGAACATATTGCAGACTCAGTTTGATTGAGCCTGTTCATGGCCATTAATGGAAATGCATATTACTGCCCACGTCACCTAGCACAACACAATATTTACATCAATAAACAGTACAATTTTGATCCATCCCTAACGATGGAATGCATGTGATGGAACCTTCAATGCGATATTTTCAGATTACTACCATTCCAAGTTCAGTGGCATATTATGGTCCCCAGATAAAAATGGGTTTGCCCTAAACAAGAAAACAATAGGCGGAACTTAACAGAATGGAATTTTCATAAGGGATCCCAAAGACAAAATTTAAAAAGCAGGAAATATATCCTTGTGGTGATTGAGCAATATCCAAAACTGTATCGGCTGGGATATTGAAACCACCCATCTTTAAAGTGGCAGAAATATTAAAACAAAAGAAATTTTATTAGTACTATTAACCTAAAAGTATTGTGCTCAACGGCCTTCAAAGGACGTTACTAATAACAGCACTGACTGAATGTACAGGGAGACAAGATCTTTTGTCATTCAGTTTTACCCCTACCTCGATTAAATGTCATTAGTTTATGAACACACTCTGTATTTGAATGACAATACCATAAAAAGAAGTGAAACTGGTGTATTTAGTTTTCTAAAGTTTCAAGAGTTTACTCCAAATCAATTCAGAGAAATTCAATTACATTATTGTTGTAGTCATAACCTCGGACAAGTTTGCTAAACTTCTCAGGTTTAGCCTTCAAAAATATATTGTATACAGTACTCTGTACTGTGAAGGTTGAACAGTTCCAGATATCATGATATCACAAAGGTGACATCATCAGTTGTTCATGAAATTAGTTCATGATATTAGATACGACAGTTTTCCATTAAGATTATTGTATGTTATACATCAGTTGTTCATGAAATTAGTTCATGATCTTAGATACGACAGTTTTCCATTAAGATTATTGTATGTAATATGAACTCTCATTATGGAAAACTGTATGTAACTCAAGTTACGACAGTTTTCCATTTCTAAAAATATAGGGATTGAGATACGACTTTTTTGCAACTATCATATTTATGTGACTTTATTGTCGGTCATCCTGATGACCGACAATTATAATGGACCAAACTTGAACTTTGAAGGGTAACACCGGTTAACAGCGGCACCGGACGTGGTCACTTTAGACAAAGCCGCCCGTCTAGAGCTTGGGAATGCTATTCCGTTCCCCCTATTTGCAAGAAAAGTCTTCTAAATGTTGATGAAACAATATCTGGACGTTGTAGTAACATCAAATCAGAAATTGAGCCGATATATAACGGCATTTATCACATACCTTCCGGTGTGGGAGTGTAATAACACCCGTTATATATTTTCGATATATAACTAGTTATATATCGTAGCCGAATCACTATTCATCCGCGTTATCAGCGGTCAAAACACATTTATGAAAATGACTTACTTGTGCCATCTGACCACCTCAGGCAGGCAATCAGTTTCTATAAGGATCCTTTATATTGATAATATCCGCGGAAAATATAACTTTCTGACATCTTGTTTACTCCGTAAGATAGCAATTAGCCGAATGTCTATGATGAAATTCAACAACAGCAACAAAGCCATTTTTATTTCGTTTAAATCGAAAACACAATGGCCCAGACGCTGACATCGTTTTCAGAACATCGTCGGTGTGATCTTACAACATCCCAGAAACAAAATAAAAACACTATAAACACATTTTCAATCCAAATTTCCAGTTTATATCCAGCAAATTTCAATGTTGTCATATGCCGCGATGAAAGTTTACACAAATGACGTCATACACTATAGATCGATTTATTAATTAAACACAACTTCAGAAGCCTATTAATGATAGATTGTTTTATCTAGTAGACACTAGCGCAGTTAATTTTATTTATTTATTTTAACTTTTTTGGCAAATGGGAAAAACGGTAGGATAAATTATTTTGGGACTAGCTTATGTATCACCCGATACGACCGAATTACACACGTTTTAAGTTCGCTCTACTAGGCGATAGAAAGGGACATTTCATGGATTTTGCTTGTTTTTTTCAGGGTATGTGATAAATAGAATACATCATTCGTGATCATTTTATACTGAAATTATTAAACTCGTCATCTAAATCAATATAAAACTCGGCAAAAGCCTCGTTTTATATCGATTTAGACGACTCGTTTAATAATTTTAGTATAGAATGATCACTCATGTTGTATCCTCTATATATATTTTCATTGCATAATACATGCAATTACATTGCAATTTAACTATAAAGTTAAGCATGCATATCAGGAATGGTAAACATCTAGAAGACACAGACTCCGAAAAACAGCCAAAAAAAGAGCGAAAAAGAGAGCGCATGGGCTGAAAAATGAACAGGTTCAAAATCGAAACCACTAAAAAAATGGCAGAGATAATTCTGGCTATTCGTAAGAAAGAGACATCGAAAGAGGAAAACAAGATTTTGAAAAAATGTTTATTTCATGATACTAAATTGGTTTAATTTGAAGATTGTAATTATTATCAGTGTCTTAACAAATCAAAAACACTTCGTTTTTTATACAAATTACTTAGTCTAAATGGTCGTGTATTCTCGCGTACTGTTAATACATGTAGACTATTCTAATTTAAATATTGAAAATGTATAGAGTCTATAGCCTGAGAGAAACAAAGACGAAATGGATTTTTGAATTGGTGTGATCCGAACACATTTGGCCAATCCCAATTAAACGATTCACTAGTTCATTTTAATTCTTTCCGTCCAATTTTCCGAATATGCCTGTAACATTTTAAATTACGTAAACTGACATCTTGTCTTACAGCTATAAAAGAACATGTAATTAGGTATTGCGAAAAAGTTTTTGAAACTACTGGCAAAAATTTATTTTGGTATATAAAAAATTCAAATGACGTTTTGAAGACACTTAAATCAAATAATTTTCAGGCGTTCTACATATGATTTTTCTACCTTGTATACTTCTCACCCTCATAATTTAATAAGAGACAAGCTAACCAGTCTCATTGAAAAAACTTTTGCTAGAGAAAATAAAACATTTATTGCTTGTAATGAACATAGGGCATTCTTTACAGATGGTTCTTATGATAATTATACTTCATGGACCTGTCAAGACCTTATCCAGGCGCTCACATTTTTATTGGATAATATTTATTTGAGATTTGGTACCTCTATTTATAAACAAGTAATAGGCATTCCAATGGGTACTAATTGTGCACCCCTTGTTGCTGATCTGTTTTTATACTGTTATGAAAGAGATTTCATGTTATCTCTTTCTACCGAACATCAAGATGATATTATTACAGCTTTTAACAACACCTCGAGGTACCTTGATGATTTATTAAATATAGATAATAACCATTTTCCATCACTGGTTAATAAGATTTATCCTAAAGAATTACAGCTTAACAAAGTGAACACTTCAGAAAAGCAAGCACACTTCCTTGATTTAAATCTATCTATCGAAAATGGTTACGTCACTACTAAAATTTATGATAAAAGAGATGATTTTAATTTTAATATAGTAAATTTTCCGCTTCTAGACGGCGATGTTCCTCGTGCAACTTCTTACGGGGTTTATATCTCACGGCTTGTTCGCTTTTCAAGAGCTTGCAACGATGTGAATGATTTCAATGAACGTAATCTTTGCATTACAGAAAAACGTTTAAAACAAGGTTATCGGTATCACAAATTAAGGAAAACCTTTTGCAAGTTTTATCGCCGATATCCAGATCTAATTCATAAATACAGCTGCAGTTTAAAATCACTATTGCAACAAGGAATTTCACAGCCAGTTTTTATGGAGATTTAATTTATAAACTAGAAGATAAAAGGCGATGTTAATTTCTCCCGGTTATTCGTAAAAACCATCTGTAAATTTAAAAAGAAAGGTTACAAACATGATATTTTACAGCGCTCTGCAGGCCTGGTGATTAACCCATCTACAGTTGATCATTATGCTTACCTCTTTGGTTGCAGGACGGTGGCAGGGGTGTAAGAGTTTATGAAAGTTTATGGGGAAATCTTTTCTTAAAATAACCTGATTTGTTTCTTTTATCCCTGTCATCGTGTTCTTGCTGATTTTACTCCAGGTGCTCTGGTCTCGGAACGATCATTGAGTTCCCGCCCTTTTGCTTTGCAATGCTATTAAATTCTTATGTTTATATGTTTGTATGCTTTTGCATGCAACATTGTTGAGCTGATGGGTGGGTTGGAGTTATTTCACCAAGACAATTTGTACTTGTTTTGTGATACGAGAACCTGTTGGGGCAAGTGTGAGGTTGGTGCACCCTAGAACCTGGTTTAAACCCCCAGTTGCAATTTGTTTTGCCACTGACCGTTTCAAGGCGGTATCCCCAAAGGTTCTCTTGTTTATTAATTGTTTGTGGCGTCCTATTTGAATTGACATACATATATAAAACATGCGCTCTCTCTCTCTCTTCCTCTCTTCTTTTTCGCTGCGTGGGGAGGCTGTGTTTTTTTAGTGTGGCGATTCCTGATATGCATATGTTGCTTTTTTATTGTTTTGTTTTATTTAACACATTGCGGTTCGGTGTCTTTATTAGCTTTAATACATGTCTATATCTATTCTTTCTTTTTCCGATTTCTTTTAATTTGAAAGAGCAGGTAGCTGAAATGACACAACATTTGTTTCGTCTATTTGGAATTTTGTAAACTTTGGTTATTTGTCTAATACAGTTTGCAATACGAGTTTGTTTGTTAGTTAGATATTTATGTATTTGCTGGCAAAATTTGTTTTATGTATGTATTGCTTGAGTGTAAAAAATAAAGTAGTACATGAACTCTCAGGACAGCCCTCGTATAAATTATAGTGATTATAAATTTATACTAATTGTTATTATAAAAATTAGTCTAAGCCACCGCCACATACTTGTACATGTATATCATTCAACCTAATGTACATGGATTTATAAAACAACCAAACCTGTTAAAGGTTTTGATTTGTATTATTTTCAATAAAAAAATATAAATAGTATCACACAAATACTTGAAATATTTTAATTGCAAGTTCAACTTAAAACATTTTTATATAATAATCAAAATAAGTTGTGATAATTTTTTATGCATTCAAATGTATCATATTAATAAGTTGTTAACATTCGTTTCATTTAACATCAGGTGCTATTAGAAAGCCACTGTACGATGAATGATTATCCTGAAATAGTGTGCTTGTTCCAGAGCAGCTTCCTATATGAACATAATCATTTTGATTGAGATGGAAAGTTCCCGAAATTGTAACAACGTATCCGTCAAAATCATTTTCTTGACTACCATACGGGTCTGCTATCGATCCGACGGTTTGATTCGAGTTTACTTTTAAAAAGCATTGTACAAGATCGGTATTTATGAAGTGTTGTTTTGATAGTGTACTGATGAAGAAGTACAGTCCGGGTACGGTACAAGTAAACCGCCCTGTAGCGGGACTATAACCATTCCCTTGATTTAACAGCACGTGGGGAAAAATCAGTTCTGATGAACTTTCAGAAGAAATGCCATATGCAGTAAACGCTACCCTGTCATCTGAAAATAATATAATCAATTTTTTAAAAGTGGACGAATAAAAGACTGAAGTATGTTCAACTGAATATATCAGGAAACACAGACAATGTCTCCCGACACTGCTTAAGGTGAAACGCGACACTTTGCGAATTTTTGAATTTCTTTATGATATTTGGTATGGTATTGATTGACGATGATTAATCAAATAGTTGTTTAGATATTTACCATTAAAGTTAGCTATCAACGCCAGATTTCTCCAGTGACGTCAACGACGCTCGCCGAAAACTTTTTCGGGGCTGGCTGAAAATTGGGGTTTCCAATTTCATTTATTCTTTCACTGATGAATTATCGCTGACAGTACCTTTCCGGTGATATAAGATTTAAAATAATGTGACCAGTTTTGACAGCGCTGTGTACCGTTTAACGCCGTTTTCGCGTTAAAAATGATGTCGAATGTTTCCTTTTTTTTGTCGACTTTTCAAAATTGTAAAAAATTTTCGAATTTAATTTTTGATTTTTTTTTTTGCTTAAAAAGTTTGAAAAAAGCAATTCCAATCGAATTAGTGAATTAAATTTGGGTGTCACCGACTTTGTTATTGCGCCATTGCCTTTTTCAGCACCCCTCCCCCTTTTATAGACGTGTAAAGAAAAGTGACGTTTCTGTAAATTTATGACTCTTTATTCAAATTTTACAATATTACAGCAACCACAGTGACTTATGGTAATTTAAGAAGAACGAAAAAAAAAACAACAACATATTTTTACACAATATGCGCTGATTTAAGGGCAAATAAATTCGCACGATAATTTAACAATTTTTGTAGTTTTACATTGTTAAGAAACGTTCCTTCTGGTGTTATTTTGTCAGCGCGCCTTACAGATGTTGCACGATAATTTATCACGCGAGTCTAATTTTCGCGTAATTCGCACTAGAAAACTTGCACGAAATGAAAGTGCAGTGAAATTTAACCATGTGTTAGCTTATCACGAATGCTTCTGAATGTAATATACATGTAACTGCGCAACTTTATTGCACCGCAATGGCTTATGCGCGAAAACTGGTCCCCGCGAAATAAAATGCTACTACAGAAATAAAATAAAAAGAGCAAAACTTGTCTTTATGCATGTAATAGTTTTTTGCTTCATTTAGCTCGATGAACATTACGGCTGACTCGTGATGAAAATTTTGATGTTGCAAAAATAAAATCAAATTTATTGACACTAGGTATTTTGCGGGGTAGAGGAAAAATAGTCTATAATATGAGTTAAATTTTTGCAACTTATTCATATTACGCGAAATCTCAATTAATTTATAATAAGGGAAATAATGCAATGTTCAATTATTGCATCACTGTAGCTTCTGTTATAATACAAAACAAAAATCATAGGACAACACAGGCTGCGGTCTATATTCAAAATTGTTTGCAGTATTGTAAATTTTAATTTTTAAATTTCACTTTAAAACGACTTTTTCCATATAAACGCTTATAATATGGAATGGACGAACAGTGTATGTCCCGAAGGATCTACACTAAGTCTGTTCGCTTTTGATTTATAAGGTTATTTCTGATCAGACAAAATATGAAAAGAGAAATCGATTAGATCGAATGTGCAAGCTGATCTGGATCTACGCTGTTTGCTAATGCGATAAAATGCGTAAATATTTATATTATAGGAAAGGGTTAAACGAATTTCTGATTATTTCTAAATGAATTTTTACAGCAATTGTTTTCGTCTGATGCTGCTTCATTTCTTGGTACCTTTCTATGTTGATTGTCGAGACAGTAAAAATCGCATACTGCGCATAACCACAGACACGGCACATAAGCACGGAATCGCCGGTCTTAAACTTTTTTTTAGAAATCTATGGCGGATAAGAAATAGACTAGTACAGGAACCACATGTTGCTTGGTCAGTGTATGTGTCGCAGAAGTTTCCGAGAAAGTACATATACACAAGAAAACGAGGGACGTAGTTTATACCTCCGCTCCGCGGCCTTCACCGTTGTTGTATCGTTTCGCACTGTGTGCGATTCTCACTGTCACAAACAAAAGTTAAAGCAACATACCACTAAACAACATGGCTATTGTTTTGCTATAATTTCATTGACGCTTTTATGAGAAAACTGTGAACTCTTCGATAATCATAAAAAAATTTAGAATTTGCACAATATGAAGTACACTGTTTATGGGTAAACGAATACAGTTACGACCGCGCTAATGAAGCATCCTAAATAAATTTAGCACGCCTTTGCGAAAATGCTTTGACAATTATATAAGAAGAAAACAGCAGAATTTAAGAAATTGTAGGTGCAATATCGAAATACTTGATAATTATTAGTGTAACGTCTGAATAGAAATAATTGACGTAAGTATGTATTATACGCATTTTAAATGTTCGTGTTTACCTCTAGTAACGTTTTTAAAAATATTTTTGAAAAATTAACATAAGAGAAATCGATTAGATGTCATTTTATATGAAAATTAAATTCAACTTCCTCTGTGGTGTCTTTTGACGAAGTTTTAATTGATGAACTACATTGTGTTTTATAATTTGTTTGCCTAAAATTTCCAAAATTAAAGTATTTTTTCCAAAGGGGTACTTAAAATGGTAATAGCACAATAAATAAGTCGGTGACCACCAAATTTTATTCACTTATTCAATTGAAATTGCTTTTCTCAAACTTTCTAAACAAAAATATCAAAAATTGAATTCGGGAATTTTTCACAATTTTGAAAAAGTCGACAGATCAAAAGACAAAACTCGCAAAAAACGGCGTTAAACGGTACACAACGTTGTCAAACCTGGTCACATTAATATGTTACATCTTATATCACCGGAATGGTATTATCAGCGCCAATTCATTTGTGTAAGAATAAATGGAATTGGAAACCCCAATTTTCAGCCAGCCCCGAAAAATTGTTCAGCGAGCGTCGTTGACGTCACTGGAGAAAACTGGCGTTGATAGCTAACTTTGAAGGTAAATATCTAAACAACCATTTGATTAATCGAAAACGGTTTGCGGATTCATGCTGGAATCATCGTCAATAAAAAACATACCAATTTCATAAAGAAATTCGCAAAGTGTCGCGTTCCACCTTAAACAGTTAGAAAATACTCACTGCCAAAACGGCGAGAAAGCCCTCACTGCAAATATTTTCACCAGTAAAATTATTTTATTTAAGCTTTTCAGTTAATTATAGAATTTTCCCTGTGAAATAAAAGTGGTATTTCTGAATCACTGTTTTCAAACAGTGGAATATAATTTTTATTTTCACTGCTTTTTCACGTTTGTACCCAAACGCACATAACATACCGAATGAGAACATTTAGGAAACGGGCTCAAATTTATATTTTTGACGTCATGACTTCACAACATAAACAAGCGGTTTATCTAGCAACTTTTCTGTCAAATTCACTCGGTGAAATATATTTCTATCTTACACTGGTAAAAACAAATATCCAGTATATGCTAGACCCATCCTAACGATGACAGGCATATGACGGCAAGAAAGAATATTTATTGCAGTATTTTTAGATTAATACTATTCCATTTGCAAGGGCATACGGTTCCCAGAAAAAGGGAAATATTTTAAACGAGATAACAATAAGCGGAACTAACCAGAATCGAATTTTGACTCAAAATCTGAGAATATAATCCTGCATATCACAGAGAACGCAAAAGGGAAGAAGCGCACAATATATCCTATGAGTGATAGAACCATATCCAAATCTATATTTAATAGGGTATTGAAACCTACCATGTAACTGGCCGAGAAATATTAAAACAAAAGTAATTTTAAAAGAACTATAAACATTTATAAATATCTTTCACAACGGCCTTCAAATAACGTAACGGTTACTGATAACCCATCACTCACTGATTGAACGTCAAAATAAATACCCAATTGACAATCAGAACTGTTTGTTTTATAATTATGTTGAAGATCATAACAAAACGTAAATATTATATATTACTGTCTATTTTAAAGGGCAAAATCAAAGTTACTGAAGAAATCATGCTTTCAATTTAAAAAGTTTTCAGTTGAAATTAAGATAATGCTTTAAATATTCACGAGCCACGTCATGCGAATAATTAAGTGTCTTCGAGAAGTTGACATCACTCACTGAAATGACGTCATTACGTGAAGTGGACGACATTGCTTATTATAAATTGCGCGGGAATAACTGACTGTATAATGCAATACAGTTTTGTTACAAAATTTTACACAGTTTTGTTGAAAATAAAATATTGTTCTTTTCCGAAAAATAGAAAAATATCTTAAAATGTCAAAAAGCCAACACATTGTTCCATAACGAGGCTGAAAAGTAATCATACCAGTGCAAGACTGTTTATTGCATAACTTTGTCTGGACAGAACTACCGTTGCAATACCGTCCATATGGAGATGGCGGTGGGTTTGTACATGTTCGCTCTCTACTTGTCACACCACCTCCGCAACTGTCACTACACGTACTCCAGGTCCCCCAGTTAGACCAAAAGCCATCTACAAAACACTTAGTCTAGGTAATTGAAGCATACACTATATAAATATAAATCAAACGACTGTAGCAAACCTATGAAAACAAGATCATCACGGGTTATCCAAAAAATCTACAGATGTAGCGAAAAACCTTTATGCCACTTAATAGTTATAGTCGAACACATGTGTAATTATTTAGGTGAGCAATAACATATACACTCTAATGGAACTTTGTTACATCTTTATATATTGTTTTTGAACCATGTACTATACTATTAAAATAAGCTCTAGCTTTCAAATTGGTGTTAATTTAACCGACGTCTAAAGATTTACTAGACTAGTTTGATTCAAGAAAATGTGCGAACAAACAGCACTTTAAGACTTAAGAATAAAGTAAATTCGCGTTATAGTCATGTTTCGTTTGTTTTACTCATTCGTGTCCATGAAATGTCCGTTACGTCGGTGATATAATCGTGTTTAAGAGTTAAAAATTCCGTTGATCTCCAATTGGTCTGCGTTGATTTGCATGTAACTGCAGGTACTTTTTTAATATTTATACGACACAATATGAAACCTGTTAACATATCTTCGAAGGCATTAAAATATTTTTAAAGTTTTTTATGAAAACGCATTGAGTTTAAGAATGTTTAATCGCACGCTTGTTTTGTCAGTCATAACAATTCATAATTGTTAAATGAAAATTACCAGCGCATGCGCCGGGAAGACATAGTCTGTCGTCTTTTGATTCCCCAAAACATGGAGTTCCGTCTGGAGATGGATACGGGTTACTACAGCTACGATCTCGCCGCTGCATACCCACATCACATGACACTGAGCAAGATCCCCATTCTGACCACATGGACCATACCCCGTGGACTTAAACATGCACGAGTAAGCATAAACATCATAACTACATGTATATAACAAAACTGAATTATGATAACGAAAAACATGTCTTGTTTTATATACTTCCCAAAATATTATTCATAATGTGGTCTTATGGCTAATTCAGTTTAAAATGCCACTGAAAAATAAGAATGTACTTAAAAGTCTCCCCATATTTATAATCATTGGTAAATTAGCAATAATATTACAATCTGTAAATATCGTTAAACACGATACTTATGTTTGTTGACATTTTTGACAATTTGTGGTTTATTTCAATATCCCGGCAGCTAAAATTCTTCAATCAATGTTATAACTTGTTGCACTTTTTCAGGTAGACAGCAACTCATAGTAACATGGATGAATTTTATTTGCTAAAGACTCCGCCTATAGCTACAATTACCAGGTTGAGCAATCAAGGTGGATATACACTGGTCAAAAGTTCTAAGTGCACACTTTTCAATTTTGAATATCTTAAAGTAAACTTATTCACATTGAATGAAAGTTTGACTCAATGTTAATAATGATCAAACAACAATAATGTTTTGAAAACCGTGCATATGTTTTACGTTTTACGTCATCCACGTCGGCATACGCTTTTTATGCATTATCCCCGTGCGGCAAGCGAAATATATATTTTACAATCGTTTTTGTTTTTCACATGTTCACTGACTCAAGACAAACACGAAAAACATACCAACAAATTGTTACCATGGAACGGTTGACGTCAGCTGACAACGACATTGCCGTCAAAATTCTTTTCACAGGCACAACTTCAAATTTGTTGTAAAAACATCTTGACGGTTTTCGTAAATGCAAAAGAAATACCTTATTTTTGCATATTTTATTGATTTAAGAAGAAAATCAAACGATATTATTTTCTAGATTGATTACGTTGCTAACGTTGAACGCTGATGTTACTCAATTACGTCATCAAATATTTACGTAAAACAACGTAAACTCGAAAAAAATAGTGATACATTAGTTGGATAAGTGTCCAATAAATAAAAATTTAAAACTTAAATTTATAGAAATTCAATAAACTTCAAAATCGATTTTTTCGAAAATGACGCTTATTCGGTCAAAAGGCGTATCCGAAAACTGGTCATTTTATCGGAATGAATACATTTTTTTTTCGTTTGGAAAGGTTGTTACACATCTATCATAGAAAATGGTATCATCCAAAACTGCTAGACAATTCAAAAACTTTTGGCACAAAACATTGTGTGAAAAAAAGAATTTTCTCCTTGAAATCCTGTAAAAACGTTATGGATAAAATAAAGTTAAGTGTGTTGGCCCAGCTGACCATTACAAAGCTACAGAAAGCTATTTCAGTGCAATGGAATGGCAAACTACAGTATGGCCTTTAAATCTGCATGAAATTTAAATTATACAGAGATGAAAAAACGATCAAAAATGATCTATAGCCGATGCAATGATAATTAACTTAAGAATTTCCTTCTGAGAACAAGTGAGCTAAAATATTATTATTTTCTAATCTGGTTAAGCAGACTTAAAATTTTTGGTGTGCTTTGGTTACGAGTTTGCCCCAGTCACAAGTATATGTTTAGTTCTGCTCATTGTTTCTGTAAAGGTTTATTGATTCCTTTTATTTATGGTCACTAGTCCTGATAGAAATTAAATTAATCTTTTTCATTAAAGAGTCATTTGGGTTGGCTCGAAATGTGTACGTTTACTAATTGACAAGTTGTGCTCAAAACGACGCTAGGCGTCGTTTCAGTTATATCCATGAACCGGGTTAATATCTAGGTGTTTTATATCTTATTTAATGCTTTTGCCGATTGACTCCTGGGGATCTGGTCTAAGTCAGACCATTGTGTACCCAACTTTCTTCTGGACAAATGCTATTGGCTTGTAATATTGTACATGTCATGTTTTTATATGTTTGTGTGCGTTTGTATGCAACACTGGCGAGTTGATATCTAGGTTAAAGCGTATTCACCAAGACAACGTGTACAATACGTGATTTTCATATGAGAACATTTTGAGGTAAGTTTAATGTTGGGACACTCTAGAACATTGTTTAAACACATTGAGCAATTGTTCGCCTCAGTCTGATGTTCCAATGCGAAAACACATAGGTTCTTAATGTCATGTTGTTTTTTTTCTTTTGAATGTCTGTTTTGTTAACGTCTTTGTAACTACGTCATACTAGTCTAAACAACATGAATATATTTCAATGGGATAACCGTTTCACATTAAATTTCTTACTCCAACAGTTCTTCCACCAGCCTTCCTCCTTTTTCTTATACTATTCAGCCGACCTGCTTATTGTCAAACAGCATGCTCCAAGGTAACATGCACTTATAATAAGAAAGAATACGGTTGTCAAGCTGTATACATTTAAACTATGCAAATTATTTTTAAAAAAATGTAAATTGCAAATAGGGAAATGCCAGAACACACAGATTTTCCTCCCACACAGCCATGACACACAGCTTTATATGATACATGTAGCGTCGTAAACTATAAAGAAGCAAATTTTTGTATATATACTTAAAGCCTTTGTATTTACACGCTTAAATTTACTCTTAAATTCTATGTCTTATCAGAAAAAAATTGAACTTGCTTAGGCTATCTCATGAAAAAATAATGTGAATACAACAACAAGCAAGACCGTTTAAATGAAAATCTTCTCGAATTTTCATTGGTCTAATATAAAAAAAATGATTATGCTTAGGCAGTTATTGACTTTATTACATGAACATATAACATACATGTATGATTATTTTTATGTTTTGAATGATTATACCTGGACATGCCTCCAATGAACAAGGCTTAGTATCTGTTGACGCTCCAACACAATCTAGTCCACCGTTTGCGGGAGGGGGATTCGAGCATGTCCTTGTCCGACTTTCCGAGCCATTTCCACATGTGACTGAACACGGCGACCAAGAAGGCCATGCGGCCCACTGACCGTCAACTGCAAATAAAGATTTTAAAATATGCAAATGGCATATCAATATTGTCTTTTATTTATGACATATTAAACTATACCGACGTAATAATAAGGGACTTAAGTTTCGATACTATTTTATATTGCACTAAGTCTTGTCATTTTTATGTTTAAATTAAATTAATGTTATGAAAAATTTAAAGTAATTAAAAGTGTTTTATTAAATTACTAAAAATACGTCTTACCTAATGAGCACAATTTACAAAATTTTGGGCACACCGGTTTTGCTTTTTGTATGTCATTGCAGATGCTGAATAAAGTATTCATTCTTGCGCAATCCACCGTCTCGTCGTCAGTACAAGCGGAGGCTGAAAACAGCGAACTGATATAAATAGATTCGTAGACATACCATTTAATAGCCGACGATGTTTTATGTAGTCCATGAAAAGTGTTCTTTACAAATATATTATTAGATGCTAAAACAAATTAAACGACGATAACTACAGTACTATTTTAATTAGCGTTTTTGGTCATTTACTTTATTATTAAAGATACATGTATACGAGTCACCAGTCTTGTTGAAATTCTATCGAGCTCTTTAGCTGATCACATTTGAAACGGAAAAAGCAGCTCTGATAGTCAAACACTTCTTAAAAATTTGTAACAAAACAAAATCTTTGTGTTTTCGTCAACTATACTGAAAGAAAAAAGTTAAGCAAGTTTTTCACACATATTATTTTTTCTTTTTTAGCTTTCAAATGAAGACGTTTTTATATGTAAATGGTGTGTTTATCGATGCTCTTTACACATCTATTGTGTTTGTTCGAAAACCGTGTATTTTATCGGCGAAGCGTAAGAAAATAAAAAATCACGTGCAATGTAAGCACTGCAATTTCGGTAGTGTGTAGAGTCGAGTAATATACCTCATTGTTTTGAGCTGTTACCACAAACAAAATAACCAGTTTAAAACTCGAAGAAATTCCAATGGGGCGTCGCCCACGCTGGTATGACGGCGAGAGCTGCCGCTCGGCATTTCAATCGCTATGAATCTACAATTAGACGCCTTAGAAACCGTCTGAGGGAGACAGGACGAGTCAACGACAGACTCAGATCAGGTAGACCACGGAAAACAACGCCACACGAAGACCGTCACATCACGACGCTTTCTCGACGTAACCGGTTTATATCCAGTGGGAAGATAGCCCGAGATCTCATGAATACTTCTGGGACTAGGGTGTGCCTCAGAACTGTCGATACTGAACTCCTTGTGATTTTTGACGCCTTACCCCTAACGTCTTTCAGGTTGTACAGTGATCTAAGGCAACAGGGTTTTGACAATTTATTGTTACAAACCAATTGAAAACTAAATGCTTTATCCAGTTATGTACTTGGTTATAGTCTAATTGGTATAGTTTCAATAAACCAGTGAAATATTTCCAAACTTGCTAAACTTTTTTCTCTCAGTATATATCTCTGAATACAGTTTGCAAGTCAATGATAATTCTTTTTTCTAATTTATTTAAAAACTTACTTTTCCTATTTTATACTAATAAAAGTTGCTCAATATGCAGCATAAACCAAGAAATACGAACGCACGTCACCATGATTTAAAAGATATAAATATGCTAAACTGAAACATTTTCATTTTATTAATAATAGAAATATGCTTACGGTTTAAATGTGTACACATATTGGCGTTGCAGTAGTCGGTTGAACAACAGTCGTGACAGGAAGAGGTCTGTCGTACAGATAGAGCTGACAGTGGAACAGGTTTAGCTGACAGTGGAACAGGTTTAGCTAACTTCTCATGCCATAGTTGTCTACCAACAAGAACCCCTGACACGCCGGAACTTGTAGAGCATTGCTACATTCACGTGTAATAAATAAACGAGGAATGAAATAATCGTTTAAAATTAAAATTCAGCTTCAAAATATATGGTATTAAAGGAAAATTTAATGACCATGAAACGAGATTCAGTGACAACATTTTTAGCTTACTAATAGCTGAAGACAAGTGGTTTATAGTCTCATTTTTGTAAAAGACAACGTTACGTTTACCATAGCTTTATGTTGCACATTTGTATGGGTTTCTTTCTTTCTTAGTAAAGTTTGATCATGCTCATAAATTATTTACAGCAAAGAAATATCAACATAAGCAAAATTCTTACCTCACTTGTTGCACAGCCAGAAACATATGTTGTTTCATTCATATCCAAAAAGCAGAACTGTAATGAAATAGCAAATGAATCAGAAGTTGACAATGTAAGTTAAGAAAAATCTCTTTGGCGTTTTAAAGCTATTAGTTTCTTACGTTTTAAATTTTTGAGTACTTTTGTATGCAACTCTGTTGAGTTGGAGTTATTTCACCAATACAACTGTTACAGTACTGGTTTTGTGATATGAGAACATTTTTGAGCAGGTGTGAGGTTGGTGCATCCTAGATCCTAGTTTAAACCCCCCAGTGGCAATTTGTTTTGCCACTGACCGTTTGAAGGCAGCGACACCAAGGGTTCTCGTTTTCGTTAATTGCTTGTGGCGTCTTATTTCAATTTACATACTTATAACAGTCATGCTCTATTCCTCTCTTTTTGTTTGCTGCGTAGGGAGGCTGTGAGTGTGGCGATTCCTGATAAAATATATTTCACTTTTAAAAATTATTACATTTAAGAAAATATAAACCAATTCAAATTGTTGTTTCATTTATTTGTTTGAACCACTGGTTTCTTTAGAATAAAAAGTGATATATGCATATATGCATATAAGGAATGGCCACATCCAGCAGATACATTATGGACTAAATCCATCAAGTCCCTTCGTATAACCTACTGTTTCATTTGTTCGTAAGAATATTAATTAGTATATGAATTATTGTGCTTCTCAGGCCTAGAACAATAGACCTCTTTCAAAATGATTTCCTGTTTAGTTCAGTAACTGTTGATTTTGTGTATTGCAAAAAAAGAAATATGCATATCAGGAATGGCCACATCCAGCATACACAGCCTCCCTACACAGCCAAAAAGTAGAGAGGAAAAGAAACCATTATTTTATCTGGAAACTTTGCATAGTCTCTATGCACATTTTACTTTTGCAGTTATTGATTTGAGCTCAGCCCTCGTTTGGGCTTTGTGCCGTTTGCATTGTCGTAACTGTCATTTAAGGTTTAATCGAGTCGGATATGTTAGTATTTGTCCTGTTCGGTTACGTTGCTTCCAAAGTTTATTTTTCATTGAAATTAAATATATATAAAGAATATTTTACCTCGTTTTGACCGCACGTCACTGATTGGTTGCATGCAAAATGAGCCGCAACTGCTGTACATGAATAACATTCAAGGCTTTCTGTGGATAAAGATAGACCTCATACATTAATTTATAAAAACAATAACTTTTTTAAAGAAAAATTCACATTTTAGTCTTTTTTGTACAAACAACACATTCGTTTGAGAATCAATTGATTGACACGTCTAGGTTTTAAATTAACAATCGGTAGAAACGAGATGTAGTCATTTATAATTTAAATGTTACTGGCAGGTTTTGAAAAAAAGTAAGTACGTAAACAAAGGATAGATCCCAAATCGTGTTTAATATTTTTATCATAGTGATCCTGGTTTATTGAATATGTGTTTATATATAATAAATATCCTTCCAAATGTCGAGTTTTTATTTTTTGTTTACAAAAAATTAGTATCATAATCTATCCGACAAACAACATTATACTAAGAAAACCGTCCGTTTAAATAAGAACCAGTTGGCGCAAGTGTAAGATTCTCGCACCCTAAAAGCTGCTTTAGTCCTCTCAGTGTCAAACAATGTGGTAGACCCTTCTGTTATGTGGATCGTTAATTATTTAGATGTCTATTTTGAAATTGATTATTTTATTTTACACATGATTTATTTTCTTTTCTACTTGTTTGCTGTGCTAAGAGGGAGGCTTTATCTTGCGTGTGGCCATTCCAGATAAGCATATTTTAGTATTTAATTAAAAAACTCACCTGACAATTTTACCGCCAAGAAAACTATGACAACAGGAAAGGCTGAACCTGCGAACAAATTAAAGAATCAGTGAAAACGTCACAAAACTAATGATTTTTGTGGAAAAAAAAACAAAATACAAGTGTGGCTATTTCTGTTGTTATATATGTTTAGGGTCCTACTATAAAATATGTTTGTTTTATGAAAAAAATGCATTAGATTATACCGATAACCCACAGACGCTAACTTTGGCTGAATAAAATTGATTTTAAAAAAGCAAGTTAAAGTCCACTCTTCAGGTTTTTTTTTGGTCGATTCTGATCATGGAACAGTTAGCACCAACTGACATTCCCAATATTTCAGTACACTGCTTAGTCTTAGCTGAAAATCAATAACAAGTTTATCAAGCTCAAGACACGCAGGTGTTCTTGATCGGTAGAATGCATTTCATGTTCGGAAAGTAAACGCATACAATCAACATGAAAAACTAAACTTTAACAAGTTTAGAAAGATGATAATAACATTTTTATGTTTTCAGCGTAACGAAGGATTATCAGTAAAATGTATATATACAAATAATGCGTTTGTTTAAAGCTTTGCTCTCTGTATGTAAGTGTGAGATAGAGTTTAAAACAAGCCACCAAAAGCTATCAACACCATGTTCAATTATTTTTCAAAATACTAAATCTTACGTGAGAAAACAATGTCCATTCCCATTGTCGGACTGATACAAATTGATAAGCAAATTTCAAAACCAAATTTTATTTGTAAAACCGTCACCTACGATAATGACATCGCGTTGTAATGATAACATACAGATTGGCACTACTGAAGTTTGTTGTCATACTTAAGCAGTTATTTCCCCTTCACTGAAAAAAGTATCGAGACAGGACAGTTTGATTCTACCAAATGCTTCTCTTTACGGGCATGCTTATGAGTACCAGATAGGTTCCAAGTGTGAGGAGAGTGCAATTCTAAAAATAGTGGCACAATGTTTCGTCCATGACCGTTGGTGGAGGTCACCCCGGGTTCTTTTTTGCTAATTAGTTATTGTATAATACTTTCAAATGATTTTTTTATATATTTTTTCAAAACAATATGTTATAGATTTTCAAATCATTTCTTTTAAACATATTTGTTTTGTTTGAAAAAAGAAAAAGACAGATATAACGGACTTTAAACTAGTTTATCTCCAGTACTTCCTCATTATTTAGGTTATCTAAATTTCATTCTACATTCAGCAAATTGTTCTGGATTGCCTCGTTTGACGAGGCTCTCAATTGAGGAGGGAACATGGCACCTTTTGGTATTTATTATTACTCTTTATTACACTTTAAAAATTCAGTAGAATAGCTCTACCTTTCCATGATTAACATTTTAAGACAAAGTTTGACAATCAAATATAAAAATGTGTAAAAGTTACATGTTTCCATGTCACAGAAAAAGGTTATACTTACGGCATTCTGTTTGCGACTATTTGGAAATAAACCTAACAATTATATATTATTATTATTTTCTTATGGCTTAACAGGGATTTTGACATTTTTTACAATAAAATGATATTTTAATGCATAATAAGTAAAATCGCCTGATTGCCTTTATGACGTCAACTGTTCAAAGGTACCTCCCCCCATGATGCCTCCAATATACCGATATAAACTGATCTCTACGTAAATTATCGTATCTCTACGTAAATTATCGTATCTCTACGTAAATTATCGTATCTCTACGTAATTTATCGTAACTAGAAATTTCAAAATTACGCCTTGGACTTCTGTACAACTATTATGCATAATCAGAACGATCACAGTACAAAAAGATTAACGAACTTAAATAAAACCTGCAATAGTTACAGATTGATAGTGCTTTAACTTTTCATAAGCTAAATAGCAACAAAAAAGAGGCAAAACACATCGATCTTGACATAATTTTCCTAAATGTTTTATTCTACAGAATGTGCCTTTTTCCTGCTGTTAGGTGCATCCATTTTGGAGAAAGCCAGTAAGCAGTTCTCAATTGTTACATTATTAGACCAATAGACAAATACTTGCTTATCAGTGATAAGTATGCAATGTTATTATGTAATGATCATCAACATAAACATGTTTTGTGTTTCGCTTGACCTTATGTTTTTACACCGTTTTCACGATTTGCAGCACTATAATTCCACTGAAATCAAAATTTTAAATCTAATGACTGTCCGCAAACACACTTGATATTAAGCAATTCTAAAACAATGATTCATAAGGCTTTCGGTAAGGTCACAAACTAGCCTGAAGATGATATACACATGTAACAGGGGGCATGAGTGCGATACCAAATAAATAAGCATCTGTCTGTGTTTGGTACGGTATGTCTTTTACGCGTAATTTAAGCACTCCGTGCTATGTTCATGGACGCAACCATTACCATATTTTTATAATATTCGGAACGTTTACAAGCAAGGCGATAATCGGGCACTTTGGTGATTAGTTCAGCAGGTTGTTCATAAAAAGCACATTGAAGTGACTCGTCGTCAGATCCTAATACATGCAGCGTAGCGGTCTCCAGGAAATGATCAAAACCACAATGGGTAGCGCATTGTATCTCTAAATATAAAATTGTGGAAGATCAGTGGTCTAGCGGTAGAGCGTCGGACCGGACTGCAGATCCGGAGACTGTGGGTTCGAGTCTCACCGGGGATGAGGATCGTCTGCAGTTTCCTCAATCCACATTCGGCGCGAGTACTGGTTGGAAACCCAGGAAGCAGTCATCGAGCGTGATTAATACGAGTATAAGATAACTTATAGTACCAAAGTTATAGTACAAGTTACATGTAACTCGTATAAGTATAAATAACTTGTTTCACAATCGATGTAAAATAATTAAATTTAAATTAACTAAACTAATATAAAATTATGCCATACTCTATGCACACAACATTTGTCTTTGTGTTGTTCATATGAAGAATATAAGTTTTATAGAAAGATAAATTTTAAATGGTATAATTTCGTGTTTTTTTCCTCAGTATCCCTTGATTGTTATTCATGCAATGGCGTCACTGACAAAAGATCTTGCAACCAAACAACGACCTGCAACTCAAACGAGGTATGTATCCTAGATGATTGAATTGTTCAATTGTGTCCTTTTATTGTTACAATTATAATAACTATATTGATCCACTAAAACAATAAAAATGTGTTCTTATTAAGAATGTCAACCCCTTATCAAGCATGGCAACTGGTTGCCATTAACCTTCAATCAGCAACATACAACAAAATTATGTTCCCTATTTTTAAGAGACAAACTGTGAAAGCATCAAGTTGCAAAGCTTCTGATCAACATTTATACGAAGGGGTGTCCAATACAAATGTTAAGCTTTAAGCATGTTTAGACAGCACTTATACATGTACATGAATGTAGTTATCTAGGAATATTAAATCAAAGAGCATTTGGCAGAAAAAAATGTTATTGTGTCAAAACAGTTAGATGTTTATTTAAAATTTATGTAAAAATATAACTGGCAAAATAATCATAAGCCTACTTAAATGTTTTACCTACACAGGAGGATTTTTTTAAATTTGCGTTTTTTGGTACTATTTACTCTTAATATTGCAGTATTGCCTCTTAGAGAAAAACGGCAGCTTGTTCAACATGAGATGTGCAAACCCCATGGTAGGTTATCATTATCATCTTATTTCGATTTTAATCTAAGGCCAAACATGCTTCTACTATTCAATTGAAATCGTTTTAACGAAAAATCCACGTAATTTTAAAAAACTTCTACTGATCCAAATATAGTTTGACCATGATTACGTTAAAGTAGCCTACAAGCATGTATTTAATCATATTTAACTGGTTGCAAATTAACCCTCGATCTGCTAACAATCAAAAGGGTAGATTAACTGATTTATGCCCACGCATTTTCACGATAGTTTGGTTAGACGTTCTTGAATCACTGACAGGGTCTATTTCAAAACCTATGGTCAATATAACCATTTTCGTGCATGTACCTACCGCGAAATATTAAAGATCGTGTACTTACAGTGTTATATCTGATGGTATTTTACTAGGCTCTGTGTTGTCGACACATCTCTAATAAGAAAAAAAAAAACGTGTGTGCAGTTCAATGATGGATATTTCTGTCTAGACAAAATTGCATTATTCTTGCAAAAAAGAAATATCTACTTCTGTGGAGCGAAATCGCGTACAGCGACAGCAGCTAGCCATGCAATGCTAACCGGGACAACACCACAAAAGGTTTATCGGATAGCTCTTAAACGTTATCATCACTGCATGGCACCGGTAACCGATTATTTTCTGATAACAGTACTGACTTTATGTACGGGAAGACTTTTAAGGTCTCAAAACTGAACAAATAGCGCTTTTGTGAATTTTAAATGATTTTGCCCTGGTAGCGAACAGGTACGGCGTGCACAACGCTATGGCCATGATGGCTAGGCACACTAGCCATACGTTATGGAGAGGAGTTGTAAACATGAATGATAACATATCATTGATCGTCAGCATTGCTTAACCATTTGGAGTATTTTATTTAAAACAAAATGTAAAAGCCGTGTTTAATGAACGATTATATTGTCTGTCTGTTCAGGAATGTTCGACAAATGGAGCGGCCTTAATAGGTCGAGATGTACGTGTAGCAAACAGACAAACGGCGTGTCACGAATGCTGCTCCGTAGATATGTGCAACCGGGATCTGTGCGAACACAACCTGCGTAAGTATCTTTTATAGATGCGATATTTAGTGATTTTCATGTACATTGTTAAAAACAGAAGTTAGATTGTGAAAGTTTATCTCAAATGTCTTTGTGTCTTAATTAAATTCTCATTACTCTGTTGCATATTTTAAAAATGATACTTAGATAAATGATTTGTTTGCGCAAATAAGCTTTCATAACTGACCATTAAAAATGTATGGATACATTTTATAACACTTGGTTAAAAAGCTATAAAAATTGTCTTTAAGCTGATAGCTGTAAATGCATTGTTAATATATGTATAAACCTCAAAATAATCGCGAGTATTAATGCAGACGTATGAAAAAGTAAATCAGGAGTACAGTACTGTGAACGTTTAATGTTACAAAATTTGCGTCTCTCGTGCGTCCGTCTATCGTGTATCGTGCGTCCGTCTAACGTGTATCGTGCGTCCGTCTAACGTGCATCGTGCGTCCGTATATCGTGTATCGTGCATCAAACGTTTTTAATTTTATCATGCAACGTGAATAAGTTACTTGCTTATGCAAATTTATGTATTTTAAATTCAACCATTCATCTGATATTTTGATAGCATTTTCAAATTTTAAGAAATCTGTCCACAAATTATATGAATCGGCAATATCGTGTATCGTTCGTTTACCGTGTATGGTGCGTCCGTCTATCGCGTATCGTGCGTCCGCCTATCGTGTATCGTGCGTCCGTATATCGCGTATCGTGCGTTTCGTTTGTAACCTTAAACGTTCACAGTACTGTTACAATACTTTTGAAATCATAGAAACAACCACAGTACGAAAAAAAGTGAAAATGTACAGAATTCCGTTAGAGAAACCGTTGTTTCGCGCTGCCGACATCTTAGGCGAGACCACGAAAACGCGAAAACACGATGCGAGATCGCGAAACAACGATGCAAGATCGCGAAAACACGGTGCGAGATCGCAGAAGAACGATGCGACAACGCGATATTAATATCGCGCCCTCGCATTGCAACACGATAAGAGATCGCGAAAGTACGATGCAAGATCGCGAAAACACGATAAGAGATCGCGAAAGTATGATGCGAAAAAGCGATATTAAAACGGCGTCCTCGCATCGTACTTTCGCGACCTCGTATCGTTTTTTATAGTTCTCACATCGTGTTTTCGCGTGTGTGGTCTCGCCCTCAAGAACGCGAAACCACGAAAACGCGAAAACCGAATGCGAGATCGCGAAAGTTCGACGCGAGCGTGCGATATTAATATTGCGTTTATGCGTTCTCGCAGCGTACTTTCGCGATTTCACATCGTGTTTTCGCGTTTTCTTGGTCTTGCTGTGCTGAGGGTGAGACCACGAAAATCCGAAAACACGATGCGAGAACGCGAAACAACGATGCGAGGTCGCGAAAGTACGATTTGTGTACGACGCAACATTAATATAGTGTTCTCGCATCGTACGTTTGCGACCTCGCATCGTGGTTTCGCGATTTCGCATAGTTATTTCGCGATCTAGCATCGTTGTTTAGCGATCTTGCATCGTATTTTCGCGTTTTCGTTTTCTCGCCCTTGAGGTCGACAGGGCGAAGCAACGATGATCTCAACGGAACACCGAAAGCATGTTCAAATCAGGAATACATGTAGCATGACTTAGAATATAAATAATTCCTACACTGTGACAGCAAAACAGCAGATAGGAAGAGAGCACAGGCTAATACAATGATCTATTTCAAATGAACAACACTAAACGATGAGGTAATTCCTTTCGATCTCACCTCTGCTATATCCCTGTTGATGGTAATGATATTATGGCATAATTATATGTTTAACAGCTTCTGCTTGCACTGATGATGAAACAGTTGACTGCGCCAAGATGAACTCCTTATTTAACATCTGCCAAGACATACACAAGGCTAAATTAGTTTGCCCTCGATTCTGCAATCTGTGCACAATTAGTAAGATTTAAATAAATATCTGCAACTTTAATTTATAATGATTGTCAAAAAAAAGTATGCAACTTAGTCGGAACATTGATAACATGTGACTGCCATACAATTAGCTTTTTGTTTTCCAGACCTTTATTCAATTTATTTTTTGGCAGATCAGCAAAACTAAATCGGTTTACAAACTTCTCATCAAATGTATTAACAAATGTTACAACAATTTAAATGATTAATAAATGACAACAA
This sequence comes from Corbicula japonica, assembly GCA_038501625.1. Classification (NCBI taxonomy): domain Eukaryota; kingdom Metazoa; phylum Mollusca; class Bivalvia; order Venerida; family Cyrenidae; genus Corbicula; species Corbicula japonica. Next base: position 8,256,143 of record JAZAYU010000018.1, on the reverse strand, counting down.
ACAGTAAATTGTTTTTCGTGCCAGTTCTATTCGGTACTATAAAATTAAAGTAAGTGCTAAACCACTGACCAATTTATTTTTAAAATGCATATACAAGTGTCAGTGAGTTCCACCGACAATAAAAACTGGTTGCAGATGCTTGGTTTAAAAAAGTCTGCATATCTCTCTGGAATAAGGATGTCAAATGCCGACATATAAAGTATACATGTACCTGCTGCTACACATGTAAATGCCAGTGATAATGTAGAGAAACTTTGAAAGCCACCGAACACGACAGACTCACACCGTTGGTGACAAAAATGGCCGCCGCATTCCTATAAACATGTCCTTTGCAGATTACTTGCTTGTACGATGCATGTCAGTCCATGCATCCTATTTTTAATGTTTGTTTTCAAGGGGGCGGAATTATAGGAAGGGATGGAAATATAGGAAAGTAGGATATTAACGAAATCGCTGACTTCAGACTTGTTTTCCAGTCGATGGCCAGTGGTCAGTGTGGTCATCGTGGTCATCTTGTGATGTAACATGCGATAATGGAACTGAGGTCCGTACCAGAAGTTGCACCAACCCGGCACAAGCTAATGGAGGAGCCGGCTGTGTTGGTGGCACAACAGAGGCCAAATCATGTCTTCTTGATAAGTGCCCTGGTAAATCTTTTATTTATAATTTGAGTCGCATAAGTCATAGGATTTTCTGCTGCTTTTTGTAGTTAATTCAATAATTTTGACTAAATCTTTGAAAAAGGCTTTTAAACAAACATCATTGTAATGCTTGTGAGGTGTCAAATAACTCCACTTAATCTCTCATAAAAGTTTATTACTTCCAAGTTTAGTTTAATGATATACCATATTTTGTTGGAAGTCGGTCGAAGATCGGATCGCAATGACTGAATACATATAACTAAAAAGGTGCAGCATGAACTTTAGGGATTTAATTATTATGTCTTGTAATAGATAAAATGGGATCTTTGAAACACATCACATATATAGATATAACATGCTCGGTGCGATTGAGCTTGTTCGTGTGCAGGACTGGAAATGTATATTACTGTAAGCCGCCTTGCACTGAGTTGAGTAACTCAGTATTTGCATACGAGGACTGGAATATATTTGTAACAGTTAAGTAAGAAAGGTTGCTATTTTTATTATTTATTTAAATCAATAAACTTATTTCCACTTTTAAGTCACTAAACTTAACTATGAGTAAACATTTAATATTTTCATGATTAACATATTAAATACAGAGAAAGAAACTGACACAAAAAGTTTTAGATAGCACTGTTATGTTTAATTCGTAGTTCATGGTGGTTGGTCGATGTGGTCTGAATGGGGAACCTGCTCTGTCACGTGTGATGTAGGAATGCAGCGCCGTGACCGAACGTGCAGCAATCCTTATCCATCGCGATATGGAGACCACTGCTTTGGGGATTCTAGGGACGATAGAATTTGCATCTTAAGCGGTTGTGTTGGTAAGTTTTATAGTTTTGAAATTTTCCTTAATTATTAAACTCATATTCATTAGCAACATAATTTCAAATCCGTTCTGTTCTTAGAGATCTTATTATAGCTTTTGCATACATGTACAGCCCAAAAATAAACATAAATTTGGCGAAACTAACTAAAAGGCTCTTTTTTCATAAATGCACTTGTTTTAATAACCGTCGCATAGTTATGTCAAGGACCAACTAAACACCTGAATATTAATTATGACATAATTCTTTATTTTTAATGCTAAAGCGATGACGATAAATACTTCTGACGATGAAACAGGCATTTTGTAGGTTATAACATCCTATGAATTACATTTCAGATGGTAACTGGTCCGTATGGGGAGCCTGGGATACATGCAGTGACAGTTGTGGCGGAGGCGTCAAAAGCAGAGAAAGAACTTGTACCAATCCGGCGCCTTCGCTTTCGGGGCAGTTCTGCCGCGGTAGATCAAGTCAGACTGTCACTTGCAATAGAATGCCGTGTCCCGGTAAGACTTAAGAAGTAATGACGTTGACGTCCGTTTACCTGAAAGGGTGTTTCAACAATTACAATGCAAGAAATAATCTCAGTTATCATTCTATGAAATACGATCATTTAAATTTGTTTTAGTTTGGTTTTCCATGATGCATTTCTTAAAAGTGCTAAACTTTAAACAAAAAAAAAAACGCACACATTTAAAATGCACGTCATTATACGAGTACTTAAAGTAAAACATTTCCTTGTTCTCATGGTGGATTTAGAACACGGTAGGAGTTTATGCATAATATTTTGTCTCTGTTTGTTCATTAAAGAGAGAAATAACTATTTACCTACATAATAAAAATATTTCATTTGCAGAAAATGCGGTAGCTTTTACAGCTTACGGACTTGTTCCAAACGTTGGAACAGAACTGATATTTCCGCTCGTTTGGGAGAATCGTGGTAACGGTTACAACACAACTACTGGGAAATTCACCTGTGTTACTCCTGGAATATACTCATTCTCAGCTTCATTAACGAAGGCCTATGGTATTAACACTAATCATGTTCAGTGTTATTTGAGCATTAACAACTTTCTTAGGACTGGATCGAGAGTAGATCATTATAACCCCGACAGAGATGGATATTTTATAGGCATTTCCGGAACTTTTCATCTGAACAGAAATGACTTTGTTACAATTGGCAGATGTGTTGGCCAAGAAACATTATATTCCGATGCTCTTTCGTCATTTTCCGGTTTCCTTGTTACGCCTGATAATTAGGATGAATTTAAACAATTACGGCCGATTTCGTCAAAATATTGATTATCAAATGACTGTGTTTTGTATACACAAATTAATTTAAAATCTAGTTGAAGTATTCCGATTTAACGTAGAAATTTTGTTATATCTACATATATTAACAGTTATGTCGCTGTTATGTCGTTATCTCTCTAATTGAATGTGCTGTTTGATAAAAAAATACAATAAAAATAATTATTCATTTAAATTTACTGTTGGTCAAATTTGTGTAGGTAAAATGGTAGAACAGTAATTAAATTTTAATTGAAAATCAACTGTAGGTTTTTACAGCATTTAATGCAGAGCGGCGATCGTTCCCGAACATTCCACGTAGGTTATGAGTTAATTGGCTTGCAGCAATATACACAACCACGTATACATAATCATAAATCCTCACATGATTAAAATCGTTATTAAATAAACTATGCAAACTAATTTATTATCTATAAACAGTAACGGAAACACATTTATGACCTCCTTATGAGTCCTTTCAAATTTGTCAACAGTGCTTGCCGGTGAAAGCGGAAACATTTAATGCTGGTTTAAATCTACCACAGATTAAATAGATGTCTAAGAGTGCTTAAGTGCGGTATGGATCCCCTTGCCACCGAAATTAAGCATATGTTTTGTTATAATATGAACTTAGTCCCGAGGTTTTAATGGTATGTGGGAGACCTGGGCGGGGCAGAAGGTGCAAAATTGCAAATTCGCTTGCATTTTCTTCAACATCAATAACCTATTTAACATTAATATTAATTCGACCGGATAAACTGATGTAATTTAGACTGCCAAAGAAGATGTGTTGTATGACGCTGTTAATTTCAAAAAGCTCTGAATAAGAAGAACAGGCGGTAGCAGCAATCAAATATATAATGTGGATGTTAAATCTCATTTCCATAAACGGTCCTATAAACAGAAGTCACAGCAACTAAAGAGAAGAGAGGAAAAGGGAGCAAGGGTTATTTAATGATCAGATAAAAGAGACACCACAGACAATAAACGAAAATGAGAACACAATGGTTACATGTACCGCATTGAAACGGTCAGTAGCAAACCTTTGTCACAGGAGGTTTAAACCAGGATCTACGGTACAATACACTTGCCCCAACAGGTTCTTATATAAAGAGACGAAATAAGATTTCAGTATGCATGTACATAAATTGTAGTTTTCTTGTTCTATCTTGCGTTATCTGATTCTAAAGGTGTTGGTTTATATTTTCTTTTAATTTCATCAATATCTGTTTTAATTGACAATCATATCAAAACTTCTCAATAGTTTGTGTCGGTATATATTTAACCAACAGTAGGTATTTCTTCATAGATTGGAGCTATAAGGTATCCGCTAAATGTTGAATAGACTTCGTCAGGCTGTCCGTAAAGGTTTGTATCCACACCATATGAGTTATCTACCGCTTTCACGTATACCTGAAATGTTGGAAGTTCCTTACATGTTAAACTTTAATATTTTATCAATGTTCACTGCATTTATTATGAAAAAAATCTGCATTTACATAAATGTTTACTCCTGGATATACACATTCCATTTTCTTCTGTATCTTAGGACTGCTAAAAAGTGACACATTATTATTTTCTTAAATGTTGTGTGTAGATGTAGAAACTTCGTTTTCATATAACTGAAATTGACACATAAATAACCTGTCATTTTTATAAATATATCGTCCTATTCCTTGCATTTGCCATGAATTCACTTTTACATTTAGAAATACGTGTATCTATCTACACAATGTGTAAAATCACTTGTTTTCAATATAAACGTATGTTTAAATAATTAACGGTGCAATGCTAGTATCTGATACATGTATATAAAGTTTGATCACCTTAGTAGCAGTTGTATATAAGAAGATAGCCATGTGATATTCTGTGTATATATACAATAATGGTTTTATGGCATATATGGTAGATGTTAATTATGTGTAGCTATACGTATGAAAATATATGATTACTTTATTTAGATGCTGGTTGTACATGAAAACTGATGTCGCAAAACATGTTGTTTTTTCAACTCGTTGTAAGTTGTAGAAATTATTGTAACTTAATATGCTACTAATAAATTAACAACAGCTCGTTTGATTTGAATCAAGAGAATAATAAGTATTACGAATTATGGATGCTTATTGCATGTGCCTCCAAATGATATAATGCCACACTGTTTTTTTATTTCTTGTTTTAGAATACCTATCAACACAAACGTGTATCATATTGTTTATTCGATTATTGTTTTGCTCTAAGTACTCTGCTTGTGATCAAAGCTAAATAGTGAGAAAAATGTAACAAATAAAGAAGACATCATAATGCAACTACTCTTATTTTAATATAAGCAAATCTTATTTTTAATTGGTCTGATATCATCAGAGCTAGCCAACTGATGGGATATCTTCAAATATTGGAGCAATGAGATATCCACTAAAGGTAGAGTAGACTTCTTCAGGTTGACCATACAGGTTGGTGTCATAACCGTAGCTTTGGTCCACAGCTTTGACATATACCTAAAGAGAAATAAGGTGGAAGATAAGCTGAGTTTTTCTAACCCAGCACCATGATATTTTATATTGTCTTCAACTATCTCACGTTCTGCTTCAGTAACAAGGACAGCAAGTCCAAGCAAGCCGGTAGTCACAACCATAAGATTTAAGAACAAACATAACTTTCACTGTTGTATATGACTGCTGGTTTTTCATAAAGGCACATTGTGGTACACTTCATGCCTTTGTATTATTTTTTAAGTGCATCGCGGAAGGGTAAAATACGAAATTTATTTAAATAATATATACGTGTATGTAGTATGTGAAAAACTTCCAACCTGGTCTCCTTTGCTAAGTTTAAGCACCACAGAGTTTCCACCACTGGCGTAGTCGTTAGCCGTGTGTCCGTAAATGGAACAAATATAGTAGGCATTGTGGTACAATTCTAGCCAAGAGGATTTGTCTTGATGTGCTAAAGTGTGAAACTGGAAAATTAAACAAATATAGTAAGCATTGTGGTAAAGTTCTTTTCGTAAGGATTTGTCGTGATGTGCTAACCTGTGAAACTGGAAAATGGAACAAATATGGTGAAATTCTATCCATGAGGACTTGTCTGGGTGTGTTTAAATATGAAACTGAAAATGGAACATCACGCAACGCATTAAGACTCTGGCCTTATCAAAATGAATAAAGCAGTTGAATACATGTACATGTATGCATATTAAACCTATTCAATAAACGAATCAATGCAAAGCCCATGTGATAGTATAATTGATTATACATATCGGGCATGCCACGAAATATGGTGACCTGTGAAAACTTACGTATATCATTCAAATGTGGTCATACATTTGAGTAAAAGACATCCGATTCGCTGACTTAAGTCGTTTCTGGGTTAACCGATAATACAGACAAAATGTATACAAAGTCGCCAATAATAATCACGAATAATAGATGATCGTAAGTTTTTCCCAAGTAGCCAAAAAATGTCAAAACGTATCACAAAATACATTTTCCCTGGGGTGTACAGTACGAACCAGACTCCAGTGGAATAGAGTTAGATTTAAAAATAGCTGCCTATTTCTGTTTTGGCGAGAAAGGTCCGAATAGAAGCGTTCAACGATCATTATTTTTTATTTTGTACCATATGCAGAATGAAAAATGTTATAAAACTAAAGCTAGACACAAAAACGTTTCTGCTAAAGGAAACTACTTAAACATGTCTTTTCGTACATGTTGATATGTTGCTAAATACAAATGTCAGCCTCTTTGAAGCAGAAAATATTTAGTATACAAAATTTACTTAACGTCCAAGAAACAATATGTTGATAGAATGAACATACTAGCTAAATAATGAATATACTATTATATTGGATAAAACGTTGTACCGAAATAATTGCAGATCGACGTATACATTCTATTGCACGTTGCCAGTTGTTTCAGTTGTATTTTTTTAGTAAACGCACAATATAATTACCTGGAATACGTAGAGTCCAGAAATTGGGCACACAAAGTTACCAGTGGTTGAACTATAAGCACCCCCAATGTTGGTGAAGACCTTGTCATAAACCACAGTTTCGGCGTGTAGAATAGTCAAATCATGTGTTAGACCAGCAGAAAATGCAACTTCTTGTGCCTGTTGGCCCAATACTGAAGATAGGAAATCACGTGGATACATATAATTTGTAACCTTTTCTAGTTGCTTCTTTTAAAACTTCAGATAGTTTGGCACATTTTGATCTGAGACTCGTTGTATTTCACGTCTGCATGTAAAATAACTTGATTTATTGCACTGTTTTGTTTACTTGCTTTATACAGCTCCTTACGTGTTGATTTATTGCACTGTTTTGTTTACTTGCTTTATACAGCTCCTTATGTGTTGATTTATTGCACTGTTTTGTTTACTTGCTTTATACAGCTCCTTACGTGTTGATTTATTGCACTGTTTTGTTTACTTGCTTTATACAGCTCCTTACGTGTTGATTTATTGCACTGTTTTGTTTACTTGCTTTATACAGCTCCTTACGTATTGATTTATTGCACTGTTTTGTTTACTTGCTTTATACAGCTCCTTACGTGTTGATTTCTCTTATTATAATGTTCTGTAATATTCTATGAATAAAGGCAATCACACAAAGTCGTTTTCAGCAACTTCGAAAACTATTTTCGTATTTATGTTTTAAATGTTACATTTATTTACTGGTATAAATCAAGTAATACTTACCTATTCCAACCGATAAACAAAGAAGCAATGACGAGATCATCTTTCTAGATCTGAAAAGAGTTAATCAAATTAAAATAAATATTTTTATTAAATATGATATTCACAAGCTTTTAGTCAACTGTAAACTAAGTATATCGTGGTAAGTTTGTTTATTTTCTTTGCAATCAAAATGACATTAAAACAAATTCGCTAGCTTACGATGTACTATTAATGCAAGCACCTGCCGATCTGGACAAATATTTTTTTTGACAAATAATTACAAAATCACTATTGTTAGTAACAATATGAGTATCGCCGAAAGGCTTTTTCCGTTACCTACCAGAGCTCAGCTGAAATAAAAAGTTAAAATATATTTACCTGTTACAGCTCAAACTTCAAGTCAGTCTTTGCAATAAAATCCCTTATCAAATATAGAACAAAGTTCGCAGATAAGCTAGTGGACACGTCCATGGACGTATCAGATCTGTGACAACTAGGGTTTTGTACTGTGTAACAGTCATGTATAGTAACCCCCTCATAAAACAACCCCTAAACAGAGATCACATCGATAATAATACCACTGTTTCAATGTCTTTTTGAGAGATTTTCACTATTTTCTAGCTACCATTCTGGCTACTCCACCATAATATTTTTTTCCAGTCTGAGTGGTGGTCCAAAAAGAGTGGTTTCACTGCACAACATTTTTTTGTGTTTTGTTTGATGGGTGTGGGTTCTGGTTGGCATGGAAGGGTTCACAGAAGTAGAAGGACTTCAATTTCCAATTCTGAATTATTGAGAGAACTTAATATTAATGCAAAATATGATGTTTATTGAAAATACATGGATAAAAGCGACCTTGGTGTGCCATTTTTTTCACTCGTACTTCTTCTATGTTAATGTACTATTTAAATTCTGTTGCAGTTAATATTTAAAGAGCGAAAACTCTTTGTGCTTTTACCTAATGTACTATTGAACCATAAATGGTTAATATTGATTGTGATAATTTGATCTTCGTCTTTAGTGAATACTGCTTCAATGAAATTATTTTAATATTGAAACTACTGGCAATAAAATATTTTTGTCAGAAACTCTGAAACAAAAAACGATTTCTTTTTTTTTCGTTTCCTCTCTTTTGCGCAATGTCTTTTATTGTTTGTTCTTTTCTGTTCACATACTTTTTTCCGAACAAGTACGTTGTAATATTTGTCGACCCCTTTTAACAAATGATTGAAATGGATGAGACAGCTGAATGACGATAAACACGATTTTGACACTCTATTTACAATTTTGTATTCAGAGACAAATTTATTTTGAAAACATCCGAAACATACTTCAAGCAATAAAGAGCCACAATTATTTTTAACGCACGGCATTTTCTTTATAATCAAACAGCTACGCCCTGGCCTAATGTAAGATCAGAATGTATATCGTTACACTCAAGAGTAATAGAGTCAAAATAAATGTTAGACTTGACTTATGTCGATTCCCACGGAGAGAATAGTGCCGAATTGCAGATAAGAGGTAACTTACAACTTTTTCATTTAAATAATTTTTTTTTTCTTAAATAAATAAAGACTTTCAAATAAAAGATTGTTATTTAAAGGTGAAATATGCATATCAGGAATCGCCACATTCAGAGCTACAAATAATAATATCCAGTCGAGTTGGATCCGACTGGTTAAACATCTTGAAATCACGTATGAAGTTTTTAACAATCTGAATGATGTTCTACGTGTTGTTATACCTTTGACAACCGGTTTGATTCCCGGCAGGCCAATGTTTATTCGCTCCGAACATTAATATTTTAATTTTGTCGCTCTTAAGTTTGCATTCACAATAACAAATAAACATAATCGATATATTAATTTTATGGGGAAATTTGTGTTATTTTTTTTATTTCGCAACAATACTAAATTATAAAGTACATTCGTGCATTTGTTGATTTCCGTTAAAATGAACCAATTCTACATGTATCGGGATTCTTTTCAGAATGTTTTCTTTCATTAGCTTCACACTGTCAGTTATTGGACTGTCGGCAGCAACAGCGGCAGCCTCTTCCTACTTCAGCGTAGGAAATATTGGTAAGACATCTTCAATAGAACCACGATAAAATATGTTATGAATACGCTGCAATAGTTTTTTGACAAAAGAAATCTCCCACTTTACTACGATAACACATTTCACGACCACGCTGCCATAGTTTTTAGACAACCAAAATTATTGATTGTGTGAAATGCCAGATGTGTCAGACATCGAAACGACAATCTCTGTGTCGTACATGTATCTACAGATGCCGGGGACTGCTCACTTGTTTACTATTTGGGGATTGCTGTTTCATTCAACATTTGTTTTGGTGATTGTTGTTATGCCATACATGTAGACAGCATATTAAAATTAAACTGCATTAACAGAAGCAAAACAAATCTAATCAAAATAATAAATCTGTCAATCGACATTATTAAAAGTCTTGTTCACAGTTTTTTTTCACTCACTGAATTGTTCCTTCCTTTATTCCTTTTCCTCCTTCCAAATATTCTCGTTTTTCTTTCTTCACTCCTTCTTTCAATTGTATTTTTCCTGTCTTCATATGGCTTCTTTATTGTTTTTTATTAGCGTGAGTTTTTTTTATTTAATTTTGTGTACATCAGGTATGCAATTAAAGGCGTCAGATTTTGAAATGCGAAATGCGGCTCAATCGTCCTCTTCTTCCATCTGTGAGCAGTGTTTATGTTATTTCTAGTCATTCCGTACAGACGTCAACATACAGACACCTTCGTCGCCTTCTCCGCTGGGCTTACACATAATGCTAATCTAAGTGCCAACGCAACTGTTGTGTTTGACAAAGTCTGGACGAATACAGGTAATGCTATTTTGCAAAAATGTCACTGATAGATTGATACTTAATGAATAAAAGCCGCCTATGTTACGGTTCAAAATATACCTAAACAGAACGGTCTATTAACCTGCTATAGTTTTTGTCTATTATCAACAGAGATTCAAAGGCAAACTTCTTAGCAGATAAATAATAAATGTGAATAAACAATTGGAAAACCACAATCTAGTAACTAGTAAAAAGATCGTGTCTCCAAAAATGAAAACCACATGCCAGCTGTCACTGAAGACCGTGAATCAAAAACTTTGAAATATGCATACATGTATTTAGAATAGCTACGCTTAGAAAACCCCCATACACAGACGAAAGCAGAAAGGAAAATTGTGTTTGGGCTTATACATGTAAAACAATCATTTTCATGTAACCTCCTTAGAATGGTCAGTTGCAAAATAATTTAACACTGCGCCGTGAATCCAAGTTGTAGAGTTTACACTTGTCCAAGCAGGTTCCCATACAAACAAACAGACACAAGTTGTTTTTGTGATCATTCAATCAAACTAATCAGCTAAACAATGTTGCGTGCATTGGTACAAGAACATTAATAATCTCTAAGAAATTATGGACCAGAGGTTATAAAACTTGAGTTAGTATTTAATGCTAATATGTTTCCTTCTTTACAAGACAAGAAAACCTAATATGTTGATAATTAGTTGTTTTATAATAATAGTGTTACGCAATTGAGAAATTCAAATTAAGTTATAAATACAGATAGTTAAGCAGTGTAAATTAGTAATTCTAACAATGTAATTTAAGAATGAAACTGAGTTTTAAGTATGAAATTTGATCTCACGTTCTATAAAAACTGATCCATAGCAGCAGAAGTCAATCAGTAAGAAAATAGTGACAGGAATTAACTTTAAGGGAAAATATTATTTTGACATTTATCTTTGAAAGTTGATGTACTGTAGAATCTCGAAAATAAGCGCATAATCGAAAATAAGCGCTCACCGAAAATAAGCGCATATTTCTCTTAAACAAAACTAATACCTAAAATAATACCCGTCCTTTAAGTTAAAATCTATCCAAAAATAAACGCATACCCGCCCCTTACAGTTAAAATATATCCAAAAACAAGCGCATAACTAAATTGCTCAATGACATTGGTTTAATTTTCATCAAGCTGGGAGCTTAATTGATCTCTCAATTAAAGATTATTACAGTAAACCTTTATCGTTAACAATTATCAATAAACGGTATTAGCCAGTAAGGTGAGAATAACTCGCATTGCTATTTTCAAAGTGAACCATTTATTCTTTTGTTCGAGTATAATGAAATAGAGTATATAATTTACAGGGAATGGTTATAATAACAACACTGGAATATTTACATGCCCTCATGCGGGTGTCTACGTTTTCATTTACCATGGCCTATCCGAAAATGTAAGCGCATCCCTTACTTTTACTAACTAAATACATGTAGTATACTCTTACCGTTGTTTCCATAAAATAATACGTGTTTTATTAGAATATTTAAAATTTAATGATAACTATGTGCATCCCGTCTCAAGTCTCTAAAAACTGCTTAAGTTACACAAGGTATTTTGCCAGAATGTGCACATTAAAAAAGAACGTTATCTAGTATACAGTAAAACCCTGTTCAAGACAACCTCCATAATACATGTAAGGCCATTATGCTAATGCCATTTTTAAGTCTAAGAGTTAATCACTACTGTCTACCCTAACGATCATCCCACTATTAAGATCACTTTTTTCTCAATGTATTTTTAAAAGTAGGATCTCATTGCACATGACTGAAATGATGCATTTCAATTTTCAGGCGGGGACAATGTGGTTGGACATTTATAAGAACTCTGAATATCAGATCACTGGGTATGCCCACAACACTGGAGATTATGCTTCGGCCAGTAACTCCATATTGTTGTCGCTTGTTGATGGTATGTACTTAACAGAATACGTAAACATCTCACAACAGTTATTTTATACAATTATCTCACCAAAGTTATCAAAAAACCATTAATATATCACCACAGTTATCTCACTACAGTTATACAAATAAAATCATCCGACTACAATTATCTCTGTATTTTTTTTCAACAAAAATATCTATCTACAATAAATCTCACCATGTACAGTTATCTCATTACAAAAACCGATTACACTAGACATTATCTTTATCACTTAAACAGTAAAAACAAATGAAATATGCATATCAGGAATGGCCGCATCCAGCATACGAAGCCTCCCCACACAGCAAAAAAGTAGAGAGGAAAAGAGAGCATGGTATTACAATAATCAGTTTCAAAATGGACGCCACAAACAAATAACGAAAGTGAGAACCAGAGGGGTTACCGCCTTGGAACTGTCAGTGGCAAAATAAATTGCTTCTGGGGGTTTAAACCAGGTTCTATGGTGCACCAACCTCACACTTGCCACAACAGATTCTCATATCTCAAAACAAGTACAAATTGTCTTAGTGAAATAACTCCAACCCACCCATCGGCTCAACAATGTTGCATGCAAAAGCACACAAACATATAAAACATAAGAAGCTAATAGCATTGCAAAGCCAAAGGGCGGGTACTCAATGATCTTACCGAGACCAGAGCACCTGGAGTAAAATCAGCAAGAACACGGTGACAGGGATAAAAGAAACTAATCGAGCTTCTAGGTTCTTTTAAGAAAAGGTTTCCCAATAATCTTCATAAACCCTTAAACCCCTGCCACCGTCCTGCAATCAAAGAGGTAAGCATAATGATCAACTGTAGATGGGCTAATCACCACGCCTGCAGAGCGCTGTAAGATATCATGTTGGTAACCTTTCTTTTTGAATTTACAGATGGATTTTACGAATAACCGGGATAAATTAACATAGCCTTTAAAATTTTATCTTCTTAAGTTTATAAATTAAAACTCCATAAAAAATGGCTGTGAAATACCTTGTTGCAATAGTGATTTTAAACTGCACCTGTATTTATGAATTAGATCTGGGTATCGGCGATAAAACTTGCAAAAGGTTTTCCTTAATTTGTGATACCGATAACCTTGTTTTAAAAGTTTTCTGTAATGCAAAGATTACGTTCATTGAAATCATTAACATCGTTGCAAGCTCTTGAAAAGCGAACAGTAAACCACGATAAATGTCTTTTGTTAAAAGCGAACAGTAAACCACGATTAATGTCTTTCGTTACTGTTTCAATGATGAGGACATATTAAATTTATCATTTAAAATTACATAAGCACTGTTGGAGTTGTTATCCGACTGTTTCAGAATGTCTTTCCGCAGTCTATTTGCAATTATCAGTAACAATCTGTTACCGGGGTCATTTTACATAGAGATCGTCATTATGTTAGTGTAATGCCGGCTAGCTAGGCCGGTAGCGTGCTCAGGTGTATGTGGCAACGCGCTGTCGCATTAACTGCTCGATTCCCAGTGTATGACAGTGTGATTTGTTTAACTAAATTATACTACTATAATTATGTACTGCATATGCCACCCAAATATTACAATTAAAATATTAAATGATACATAATAATAATGATACTTTATCTAGGCAACCCTTTCCCCAAAGCTTCCTTCTGCAAGTTGGTAATTACATTACTCTTTTGTGATCCAGTTTTGTTGTTGTTTCATGATCATCGTATCCGTCGCTTAAGTTTAGTGCTTTATTTGAGCTTTTAATGTACTATTATACAGGTGATCAGGTGTATCTCCGAGGCCACGGCACAACTCTGTTGTACGGACGTCCAGATGAAGTGTACGCAACACTTACCGGCTTCATCTTGATTCCAAACCGAGGTCAAGGTCAAGGAGGAAACTAACCTGTAGCTTGGATTTATTATTATCATCCTGTATCGAAGGCAATAAACAACTCCTAAGACCCCTTTATATCAAAGTTTACATTTAAATAAAATGTTGTTTATCTTTTCGTGTTTTGTTCATTAAAATGTGAAACATTCATCCAATGGGACCGTGGTAAGCAGTTGTATTGGACTATTAATATCGAGAGTTTAATGCAAAAAGGCACAAAAAACATTTAACATTTTTGTGACAATAACTGATTGGAACGCGCATAGATTTAAGGATATCCTCCCTTCATATAAAATGACAGATAAATTAAAATTTGACAATCATATTATGATAAGATCTAATGTAACATGTGATAATCAAATAATTAGATATAATTGGAGAATATTTAAGCGCAAGAAAGAACCAAATTTGTATTACTTATAGCTCGATAGGTCCATTTAGTCAGATGGTTCCTAACGGCAACAATGGTATGCAAAACTTCCAGATGGTTACTTTTGATTAGACAATAAAGGATCTAATGGCACCTGCTATGAAACAAATGTTAATTAACATACTGTGAAAGCATTAACATTCATTACTTATTTTTGTGAGCTGAATGGTCAACGAATTTAAATCGACAACAAAAAAGGAATCGAATTGAAACAACGCAAATAGTTTCTTACGGAAAATCTCGATGTCTTATACTCGTGAATACAAGTGCAGTAACTCTTACACAAACAAAGCGTTCAAGTATGAATGTGTTGTTTTTTTTGTTATTTTGGCTGCGTGGAGAGACTGTGTTTTCTAAGTATGTCGATTCCTGATAAGCATAATTCACTTTTTCTTTATCTATTAGACTTTTATTCCCACGATAGCTCATTGTATTTTCAATAAATAATGATAATAATATTCAAATTCATTATATACTAATAAAAATACCGACTCTTTGAATTCTAATATCGACCAAAATACGAAATAATCAAATGTTTAACAAAAACTCAACACACATTTGGTGTACAACACAGAAAGGTGTATTTGGCAAGTTGACTCCGCAACGGCGTCAATCAGTTCATACGACGATGATGAATACTTCTTCAACACACTAGCAAACTGCTAACATGAAACAGCAGGATTTAATAGATTATCAACATTTCATTTTAAAATTTCAAATATCGTAACTATACATGTATCAGACATTGACTGTTTTAATCTGTCTATTCGCAGTAAAGGTGGAATACTTCAAAGTCAATGTGGTTACATGTAAAACATGTATTTATTGTACCGCTGGGTAAATCCTATGGAAGAAAGAATAGGAGCAAATGTCCCAAAAATGGAGCAAATTTTGGACTTATCAGTACATTTTAAGGCTGTTAAAGAATTTTATGAGATGTTATGAGCGAATTTTACTGATTTTGTAACACTATAACAACTTCAACTTAAAATATGTTAACTCGTTCGTAAATTGTGTAAACAATGCATCACATTTACTTTGTTCACATGTTTTCAGCCGGTTAATAATATATGATATATTTTGTTATTTTAAAACACTAAATATTTTCTTCCTGATAAGTGACAGGCACCTTTAATACAAGGTGTAATTACTTTTACCTATAGCTGTATACAAATGTAAGACGCATAAGTATCGACGACATAACTGAATCCTGTGTCACGCTGATATGACATGACCACATTGACATTTGCTTGGCCGATAACAGCTGAACTGTCGTTTACAGATCTACTTGTCTGACATACGTACATAAATGTTTACATTTTATTCAAAAAAGATCAGAACATGACGGCCTTTTTAACCTATTGTAGAGAAGTTCATTTGTTTGAACGCATGTTTTCTCTCTATTATAGGTGTTTTATCTATAACACGTAGTACACATTCATATGAATATTAATAAATGCACATATCCTACTTTTGCTATATGTAATGTTCTGCATGTTGTGCTGCGAAAGTGTAGTTGCTGATTTCATCACTGGTGCTCAGGTCTCGGTATATTAGTCCCTATATTGCCGATTTGCTTTTCTCGTGCATCGTTGCGAGATAGTTGTTGAGTAGAAGTTATTACCAAGACAAGTCGTACATATCCTATGAACACACTCTATTGCAAGTAAATGGCTGATACACACCAGAACTTGCTAAACATCCCTTGCTAAAACATGATTTACATGCAACAAAGGTTAGAGATAAATTTCACATAAATGAAAAATTTTATATTCTGAATGGTCTACTTTAAGAGTGGTTAAAAAAGCAGTGTCAGTTTTGATAGCCGACATCGATGTTGATTTTATCTCACAAAACACCAACAACAATAACTGGTACACAGTTACAAGCTAACATGTGCGTCGAATTCATATCACTCCTGACTCAGTACGTTTTAGGCCATATTAATCCATGTCAATGCTTTTCAGTAAGATTTAGCGTTGCTGAACAAGTGCATAGATGCGTTATATACCGTAAATTGGGATATTTTGGAGTCGTGATATTCTGGCCATTTTTGTCCTATAATGCCTGTGTTTTATTTTGGCCAGTTGAATTTTGTGTCATTTTTTCATGTGTGACGAAAAATAAACACAGATACATTATTTTGTCATGTGTAATGGAAAACATATTTTAAGATTGACATTTTCACATCATTAATTGCAACATACAATAATTCAATAAATACTCTAATTGAAATTTAGTATTATGAGATTTATCAGGTTGCTTGATAAAAGATAAATAATCGTCAACGTCGGCGAAGTATGAAAGACAATCTGTATTGTTGTTGTGTTTGCATTAAATACCACTAAATGGGCTTAATTTTCACCTGACAGTGTGACAGTATTTTGGTGTGTTTAAGTTTGGTCTTTTCATTTGGGGGGAAGGGCAATCAGGCCAATTATTAACCAAGGCCAAAATATCCCAATTTACGGTATGCATCATCCTAAACGTGTTCGATAAATGACATGTCTGGGGACAAGGATTGCATCGACTTCATTTCGCACTAATTTCATCAGTTGCCCCTGTCCCATCATGCTGTTAAGTACTCATACGATGCTGACGATGTGCATACTGATGACCTGAGTGCCGGTTCATTAAACACTTACAACACTGTCTTATCGTAACTTTTCTTTATGTTTTTTCACGGTTTTATGTCAATTTAGGTGCGAGCAACCTAAGACATATTTCTGTCTTTTCTTCATGAAACGGCACCCTTGACTAAAAAAGTACTATTATTGGTCTATTACAATATTACAGTTATCACTTTCAGTCAAGCCACATGTCTGTCTTATCTTAAGACATTTTAATGAAACCACACCAAGGTCTCAAACTAAGCCAAAACGTGGCCTATTATGATAAAATGGTTTGAAACATTTTCAGTATGTAGGTCAATTGCTCAAGTGTACATAGCGAAACGTTTAATACATGTTATTTTTACGTCTCACCTGACTAAAACAAATTAAAATTCAAGTGTCTGGCTTTCAATTTTTTTCACACAAACTTGCTCATATGGACAACGGACATGTAAATTGAAATAATATGCTATCTCTAATAATATGGGTTATCTGATTATCATTCCATATTTAACATTTTGCACTTGTTTCTCTCAGTTGAGGACGGACTATGGCACATTTTGGTAATAGGTGTCTTATATTACATTTTATTTCATTATTTGCTAAAATCTACTTTACTCTGACGGTCAGATAGAATGTACATGCACATGTACCACGCTATTTATAATAAATGCAATTTGGACGGGGCGGAACAGATCCGCATTGATTTGGTTTTCAGGTGTTATGAAACATCGATAAGTTAACGTTTAATGCTTACTTTCGAAATGATACATCTTACTGTACTAGCAAAAATATGAACATGGAATAAAATTATCGTATCGCTAGAACGTTTATGTATAGATAACTCTAACGCCATACAAATAAGGCAGCAGCGCTAAGCTAACAATGCAAGATTGTCATTAAACTATAATTGTTTCCGAATGAATGACCGCATGCTTCTTTTCTTCTATTATCTGATAGATCTTACACGAATGATAAGGGCATTGTATGTTTAATAAACAGAATCAGTAATACCAGCATTTTTTATATTATCATTGTATTATAATACATGTAAGAGAATATCTCGACAAAGTATTATATGTACTCATTTTTTGTCAAATCAAACCCGATCATATCGATAAGAATGTCAGTCGAAGACTATATTGTAATGCTTATTACTTAGTCAAGTATTAACCCGATTTCTTTGTTTGCATAACGCATAAACTTTTCTATGCTACAGAATATGCCTTTCTGCTTCTGGTGAGTGCAACCATTATAGAGAACGCCAGTAAGAATTTTTTTCACGTTCTACTTGTATACTAGCATGGTATTCTATCATTATAGTATAAAGTATTTCATATTTCGCAACTTATACATTGTATCATATCAAACTGAGTGAAGGTTTTTTTATCCATATGAGACCTGTTGGCCTGATAGTGTTTCACTATTGTGCCTATCAATGTTGAGTATGTTTTCATTATATGCATGTACTAGTGTCCAAAAGAAACGATGCCAAACCTTCAATAATTGTTTTAGACCTGACCCATCTTTAAATTCTGTTAATGCTCGTAAAGTATTGATAAAAACTGATCTTTTGTACACATGCGTGATGCAGAATGAATTAGACAAAATCTTGTTTTATTGCCGATGTGTCTTTTTGCATGTCCTTGCAAACAAGTGGTATCGTTTATGTTGGACACTAGTATATTTGAAATATAATCGTCATTTAAGATGAACAATATCAATTCGATATATTAATGTGAACGTTACTTGTCATGCGTTTCTTTGTTTCGCAGTATGCCTGGAGTGTTATTCTTGCAATGGCATCGCAGATAAAATATCTTGCAACCAAACAACTACATGCAACTTACATGAGGTATGTTTCATAGAAGATGGATGCTGTCTTGAACACTTAGAAGCGACCTCAAGTTGAGATATGATATGCATACATGTATAAAATGACACGTACATGTACATATTTAAGAACTTTGATTAATTTAAAAAATAGATGAAAATGAAACTTTGAAAGCCACCACACACGACAGATATTTAGACAAAAGCAATTTTAGAAGTACTATTGACGAAGAACATTGGAATCGTGTTCAACGACCTTTAAAGAACGTGACTAATAACAGCACTAATTGAATTTACGGGAACACTTTTTACACAAACAATGCTACTGTGGTATTGAAATAGATGAAAAGGGAACTTTAAAAGCCACCGAACACGCCAATATGAAAATTTCGCAGACTTTGTTTGATTGAGCCTGTTAATGGGCGGTAATGGAAATGCAAAGGTTGTCCCGGCTTACACGAAAAATATTGTGGATGGGTTCATGCATGAGTTTGACATACGGAAGGTGATTGGACTGTAATAAACAAAATCGTCTGTCTGTCTGTCTGTCTGTCTGTCTGTCTGTCTGTCTGTCTGTCTGTCTGTCTGTCTGTCTGTCTAAAACGTTTACGAAATCTTTATATGCTCGTTGTCAAGACAATCAATTCCCAATAGGCGTAATTGATTCTAATCTTTCAGTATTGCCTGCTTGACATCAATGTCGGCACTTTCAACATGAGATGTGCCAACACTATAGTAAGTCGTCATCTTTTGTGTTTATAGATTACAGTGTAACCAGAGCTTCAGCTAACAATCGGAAGTATGTTATGTGTTTATTATTAATATGAAATGAATAACTGAATCATTTCCTATAAGACATGTGTATTCATCCAAACATTTTACTAATTATTTAAAAAAGTATTTGGATATGCATACTTTTTACTATAATGTATTTGGATTCTTTTTGCTAAAATGTATTTTGAAAAGAATACTAATTACTTAACTGTACTAAGATATGCACAACTGTGCTAATTAATTGCTCTTATTGTCTATTGTCTACAGGAATGCAGTAGTGTTAATCATTCGGCAACAATTATCGGTAGAGAAGTATTGGCCAGGCAATCAACTGCATGCCATGAGTGTTGTTCTGTTGACATGTGTAACATGGAGCTCTGTGATCACATGCCCCGTTAGTAATAAGTAATATGTTCATTACTGAATTGAAACGTACGATGTTTTCAACAAATACTTAGTTAGAAAATTCAATCTGTTGACTTGTTATTGGTTTCAATTCCACTCACATAAGAAAGAGGGACATAAAGATTGCACTATTTGTTTGCCAAATATCTTAAAAATATTTAAGCAATTTTCACTATTATGATTTGAAGTTTGCTTGCACTAAGGCCTTGGAGATGACTACATCAGGGGTTATCATGTTCTTATTCAAGGTCACAGTTTCTAAAAACACGAAATGCTTTATCTGCAGAACATAAAAATGTTTTGATTTTCGTCACTAAACTAGTGTACCCAGCGCATTTGTAAATACCTTGCTAGAAATTGATGCGGGGTTAAGGTCAAGGCAATTGTGAGCTTGGTGATTGTTAACTAAATATCAAATTTACTTGTCCTGTCACAGGTTTGAGTTTTCGTCATATTATTTGATTTTTATGTTATCTTTGTTATGACCTTACTTGCGATTGCATTTGGAGGTATAAGTTTAAGTTCTGTGCTATTTAAAATATAAATTCCTTCTCCAGCTTATAATTTCAGACTGGTTTAAGATTGATATCACAGAACCATCAAACTTGGTTTGTAGGTAGCCTTTCCTGAAGACATGCTTTTGATTACTCGGGTCACTGGGGACATGGTCTGTTAGAAAAAAATGGCTAGTCCTTAAATAAGTTTCAGACTGGTTAGAGCACGGACCACCAAACGTTGAAAGGAGGTACGTGTGGCATATATTGAAACCTTGCTGGGTATTAGGTTTAGTGGGTCAAGGTCATTGTTGCTAGAAACTAGAATTTAATATTTCGAAGTATTATTCTAGCCTTGATTGAACAATTGTCACCAAACATGGTATTCAGGTAACCAGGCTGATACCTAACATAGAATTGAACGTTGGGTCAATAAATCATAGATTATAAATTAATTTAGAATTTCTCATAAAATATTTCCAACCTTGGCAACGAGAGAGATCAGCGTTTGACACGTTTCAACAACACAGTTATTTAAATAAAAATGTACTTAAAATTTCATTTTTTGTAGTTTTAGAAAGTTTTACAACTTTATGGATAAATGTATAGTTTACGATCTAAAATGTTATACTACATGTACAACAGTCTTGAACTATTTAGTGTTAAAATAAACATTGTACTAACCATAATTATGTGGCCTAATACGTCTGTTAAAATCAACTGCTCTTTAACGGAAAGATAGTATTTATTGCTTCTTGAAAACTACACGTTATTTTAAACAGCTTCATCGTGTATTGATGATGAAACAGTAGATTGCGCCAAGATGAATTCCATTTTTAACATCTGCCAGGATGTACACAAGGCTAAACTAGTTTGCCCACAATTCTGCAATCTGTGCACAATTGGTAGGATTTTGTTTAAATTGTGTCATCTTTAATAACAAGTTTGTGCATTATTAAATGATTGAAACAATTTGAGATGTTTGAATATTGTAGACTAAAGCTCAATGGTTGATTCAACTTGTAAATAACGTTAACAAAAACCTCAGGGACATCCTCTACATCCAAAAGTCAATGCCTCTCTTAATTGTAAACAAGCATAACAATTTTATTTTAACACCGTAAAAATATACAAGCATCGTGGTTACCTAAATTAAATGTACAGCAATCGATATTATTTTAGTAAGGATGTTTCTACTAAAAGTCCTTCTGAAATTTTGACTTACGAGAAATCAATGATACGATCACTTGAACTGTGAAGAATTTCAGTTTAAATTGTATGAAACGATAACGAGAATTACAATTACTACATAATTGTTTTAGTTGACGGTCATTGGTCATTGTGGTCCCATTGGTCAACTTGTGATGTAACATGTGGAAATGGAACAGAGACCCGTACCAGAACGTGCACTAATCCTCCACCAGCTAACGGAGGGATCGATTGTGTCGATCAATCAACAGAAGCAAAGTCATGTGTACTGGATAAGTGTCCAGGTTTGTTTGTGAACTGTTTATTATTTAAAACTTTTCAATAATATTGTGTTTATTGTACAGCTGTTTATCAATTTATCGATGTGGACAAACTGATGACCTTACCAGTATAATAAATAAAAAAGAACGTATATGTACGTTCATAGTTGAACAAAACATGACTACATGTAACTTTAGAGTCTATTCGTTAAGTGGTATTTAAATTGCAAACCTGAAGACGACAGTTGAATGCGAAATCGTTTCGTATATGAAATATTAACTGAGCTAAACGTGGTCATATAGTTTTACTTTGAAAATTACAGTGCATGGCGGTTGGTCATTATGGTCGGAATGGGGAACATGCTCCGGTGCATGTCATGTAGGAATGCAGCTCCGTGACCGAGCTTGCAACAACCCATACCCATCACGTTATGGTGATAATTGCTTTGGTGATTCCAGGAATTATAGAGTTTGTGATTTAAGTGATTGTATTGGTAAGAATTTATAAATAATTATCCGTGTGTATAACAGATGGCAATTGGTATAATTTGGGTGCTTGGGGTAGTTGTAGTGACAGTTTTAGTGGCGGAGTCAAGTCTCGAGAAAGGTCATGTACAAACCCTCGGCCGTCGTTGACGGGACACAACGGTGACGGCGACCCATTCGAAATATTACCCGGCAACAAAATTCTATGTCCTGGTAAACTGTTTTATAGGTCTTATGTAATAATATGTAAGATGCAAATAAAATGTTATTTTTCTACCACACTTTCAATTCATATCATATTAAGAACATGAAAGTTAATAATTGTTCTATTAACAAGTTGTGTCATGCAAACGCCGTATAAATTGATTACGAACTTCTAACTTATTTCGAACAAGAATTTATGAAACAAAACCCTTGATGTGCGAAAGACAAAAATTTGTTAATTATAAATTAATTATGTGCTTCAATAAGGTTCCTATCTTCAAAAATTTGCCTGAAATTTTAATGCCCTTCAATGCACTTCATGTAAATTAAATACGCTTGAAGACAAACACTGTTAAATTTAAACATGACACTGCATTCGAAATATATGATTTTTTAATTTCATTCCATGGCTTTTTTCTTCATAGTTGTAAATGAAAATTGACATTTAAATTAGATTGATTATTATATTGAAAATACGGTTAATATGAATAAGTTAGGCATCCACATTACAAAATTAACATTAACGTCTTCGTTAGTATGAAGTTTGTTTTTTTTTGCATGGATTCCAAGTAGGGATGGGGCCGAAGATTGGAAAATTCGAATATTCGGTTTGACAACGAATATTTGAATGAGATTTTAGGTTTCGAGTATTAGAGATTTTTAATTTAAGTATGCTCTCTTCCAAAAATAATGTTAGATTAAAAATACTGGAGTTGTCCGTAATAACATGCGCCAATACAGCACATAGACCAGGTAGGTAAATACAGCCCTTTCAAAAAATTACACGAACACTTATTGATCTTTTGTTCTCAATGTTGAGCAGGGGGGCGAGGGTGGGGGGGGGGGTAAACATCTTTTTCTCTGTCTAATTGTCTCATCAACCCAAATTGCAGGTGTACTTAATTGTTATAAAAACAAAGTGTCACAGCAGGTGGTGTTGTATAGGCCCTAATTATTGGACTGATTGCTTACTAGGGCGATGGATTAAAGCCTGTTGATTGCCACCCTCGGTGCTAATCGGCAAGTTGACAGTTTGTTTTTCTTGCGACCACGGTATAGATTATTGATATTTTCATTGGTCTTTTATGGGAAAAATTAGCAAGTGAAATGCGACAATTATAAATCACGTGTGTTGAAATATCCAATCAAGTGTTTCAGTGTCTATTTAATTTGGTTTTCGTTCTGAGCTTTGTCATTCCATAAAAATAGATCACAGTTTTCTTAAGCATTCGTGTTGATCTAAATTTAGAATGCATCTCGGACTGTCAGCGTCAGAGTGAACAGTGCTCCATTGATAGGATAACAATTATCAAATGTGACATATTTCGGATATTAAGAAAATTCGGACACATTTAGTTTCTGGCCATTCTATCTAAACTCAGGTAAAAGTCGAATAAAATTCGAATATATTCGAATATGTCTGATGAATATTCGAATAGGGATTTTGGTATTCGATCCCATCCCTAATTCCAAGACATATTTCGCACACTTACAAACTAAGTGTATTTTTCATTGTGTAGATGTTTGAATTATCGATACCTGGCCTATTGGGAGTTGTTATTGCGCTGTGTTCCAATTTTTTACCCATTTAAAGAACATTTTAATACTGAAAACGTTGTTTATCACTAATGAGGTTTTACATTTAAGACACAAAACAACAATATCCTGTCTGTTTGTTTATATCACGAATAAAACCTAGTGGAAAGAACATTAATTGAGAAAAATCTGTAACAAAACTATTGTCACAATTCTAGGAGTAACATGGTACGTTCTTAGGGACCCTCTCAAACTTTGATATATTCAAATTATTGTTTGAAACAGATAATTCAGATCATTTTTAGAGAGCACACACTTATGTTACCAAAACAGTCTTTAGACTAAGATTTTTTCTCCTATGAAAACATATCAATTTGACAGGATTAAATATAGGGAATCTAATAATGTTTTAAATAAATCAAAATATTTTGACAAGACTAGTTGTAATCAGTTATGTATAGCATGTAAACCTCTTGGCTAATTCATAGAGTTATGCAACTGCAGGATTTTTATGTTTTGTGCAAAAAGACTATTAGTCACTATTGTTATTAATTGCGTCGTTTCTTTCTCGAGATAATCTTAATATACGGATAATTGATTCAACCAACGCTATACCTACTAAGTTCTTCAAAATATGCTAGTGATCGTCAACAACTGTTTATATACACATATGAACTTAAATCTACTGTAGATCTGCCTACATTTGTGTATTTTAACATTTCAACTTTAAGTTAAACATAAATGAAGACAAGCTTTATGTCATTTCCGGAAATGTTTGCAATTGGTGGAACTTAGAAATGGAAATGTGGTTTTTTTTCGCGTATTTATTTAAAGACAATAAAGCCGAAACGTTTACATGAATACTTAACTGAGTGGAATCTATATCATGTCAATGCACATTCAATTTTATTATTCCAAAAGCTTACACTTGCCATGGTCTAATTCTAATTATTTTTGCAAGAAAACTTTTAATAACTTGTTTTACATGTAAATACAATAAAAAAGGTAATTGGGAAAACTTACAGACTACGAAAGTAGCCCTCACTAAATTTCGGTTTGTTAGTATTATATACAACTTGTACTTGTTTTGTGTTACGAGAACATGCTGGGGAAATTGTGAGGTTGGTGCACCCTAGAACCTGGTTTAAACTCTCAGTGGCAATTTGTTTTGCCACTGACCGTTCCAAGGCGGTATTCCCAAAGGTTCTCTTTCTCGTAAATTGTTTGTGGCGTCCTATTTGAATTGACATACAATAAGTCTTATAATAAACATGCTCTCTGTTCCTCTCTTCTTTTTTGCTGCGTGGAGAGGCTGTGTTTTGTGAGTTTGGCGATTCCTGATATACATATATTACTTTTTTGTTACAGGGGAAAGAGTGTCCTTCACGGCCACTGGAATTTCGATCAACGGCAGTAGTTTAATTTTCCCGAATGTTATTCACAACTTTGGTAATGGCTATGACAAAACAACCGGGGGATTTACCTGCACTATTCCCGGGACTTACTACATAAAAACTTCTTTATCGAAACTATATGGTGTGTTTACTTATTTCGTTAGATGCGAGATTTTAGTTAACAACTCCAGACAAGTCGGCTTACTACAAGATCCAGTGTACAGTAATGCTATCGGAGGGTATTCTATAAGCATGTCGGGAATATTTCACCTGAATGTGAATGATTTTGTTTATATTGGAAACTGTCAAGGACAGACTTTTTTATATAACAGTTACTTGTGTTCATTTAGTGGATTTCTAGTTACACCTGATGTCATTTGAAAATAAAATTGTGCACAAAAATATATATTATCAAGATTGCTCGGTCTATTTACTTAAACATAATGTAAGGTGGACGCCAGAATTAGTGACTTAGCTAAAGACCACGTATAAATGATGAAATGCTATTTACGTTTTATGTTGTGGGTTAACGACTTTATAACTGCTAGTGTAAACGAATTCGTGAATTTAAACTGAAATATTCGTATAAAATAACTGAGTTTAGTATTTATCAATAAACTGCAAACTTACTATGGATTAGTCTGAAAACAATACCTCTTGCCAATTGTTAAGTCTGTCATTTTATCTGGCGAACAGAAATAAAAGGTTTTAAAGATAAGGTTGCACAAAGGCTGTAAAAATTATTTCCTTATTTTTAATAATGTATCGAATCAACATTTGAGAAAAAAAATGAAATGCGGTCAGAGTCAAATACGACAATAATGGAATGTTTCTATGACGCAAAGAGTTAGTGATTCGCACATAACAATAATGCTTATTATGTCAAATCCCACACTGAAACTACAATTTGTTAATCATTTCCGGTTATGAACCAGTTCCGGTTAACTTTTTAAATCCTACCCCATGAAAGACATCTTTCACTAAAAAACGAGTGAAATTGGTAATAAAGCCGCAATAAATAGAATTTGAACAAAAAATTAGTTAACGAACTTTAACATGTTTAACCTTTGATATATTGCTTAATTCTGTTCAAGCGCCGCATTCACACAAAGACTATTGCAGACACTCGCAAAATTTGGCAACACGTAGCAGTTATTCGTGGCATCCATCGCAAAAACTAAACTTAAATGGCCTCAGAACGAAAAAATGGTAATTTGCAATATTGTGTTTTATCATAGTCTTGGGGAAATCTTATTTTAAAAGAACCTACAAGCTCGATTTGTTTCTTTTATCCCTGTCATCGCGTTCTTGCTGATTTTACTCCAGGAGCTCTGGTCTCGGTAAGATCTTTGAGTACCCGCCCTTTGGCTTTGCAATGCTATTAGCTTCTTATGTTTTATATGTTTGGGTGCTTTTGCATGCAACATTTTTGAGCCGATAAGTGGGTTGGAGTTGTTTCACCAAGACAACTTGTACATGTTTTGTGATATGAGAACCTGTTGGGGTAAGTGTGAGGTTGGTGCACCCTAGAACCTGGTTTAAACCCACAGTAGCAATTTGATTTACCACTGACCGTTCCAAGGCGCTAACACTTCGGGTTCTTATTTTTGTTTATCGTTAGTGGTGTCTGTTTTAAACTGATCATTTTGTTAACGATGCTCGCTCCTTCTCTCTTCTTCTTGACTGTGTGGGGAGGCTGTTTTTTTCTGAATGTGGCGATTCCTGATATGCATATTTTACCTTTTTTTCGACAACAGGTGTGGTTGCTGGTCATCGTTGGATGCGACGTCGGTAACAACGGTAAATGACGTCGTGAGCAAGGGACAGACGCGTAACAATTAGTAAAACTTGTTACAATATCAATAGTTACGGTACCGTAAGTCGTATCCTTATGCAGAAACTGAAGAAGAAAACGGTCAGCGATCGCTTTGCATGTTGGATTCATCGTATTCTGTTTGAAGAACATTAACAGAAGCGCGTGGCAACCTAACGGAAGTTCACTAGTCGGTTTCGGCGGTAGGGGGTAGAATTTCTTGATTGTATTAAATTACGAGATTAGGTCGTACTTTTTTGGACCAGATACAAAGCAAAGACATTGGTGTGCATATATGTTTGACCGGTGGATAGAACATCATTTGAAGTGCACCCTGCGTATTCATCTGACTTAGCCCCTATAACTTTCCCCGAGGTAAAGTCAGCTTGAAACGGTTACAGGTTACAAAATTGTCGTTTGCTACTCGTAATGTTTTATCGAAGTTACAGCAACACAGGTATCTTAATATGTTTAACCTATTGTTAAGACGACATGAGAAGTGAATGTTAACGGTGATAACATCGAAAACTGGCCGCTTAAATAACTTTACAGTGGCGTCGTCGACGTCATAATTGGGCGGACGACCACCCCGGAACATGCAGTACATATGGTGTGTTCATATGTATATTTGTTATTTTTTTGTCAGATTGTAAATTTCAGGAATTATGTATTAAAGATTGAAATTTATGACATATCTTTTTCATTTGTTTTTCTCCTGACCAGTGTCTGAGTAATGCGCTCAGTTCGGTTATTTCTGGATCACCCCTCGTATGACAATTCAAATAAGACGCCACAAACAATTAACGAAAAAGAGAACCCTTGGGGTTACCGCCTTGGAACAGTCAGTGGCAAAACAAATTGCGACTCTGAGTTTAAAACAGGTGAAAACATATATAATTATGTATAAAATTACAGTTTGATTCCATTTTAATTTCGACGACAGTTAATAAAATTATTAATGATACAAACTCAGACCTAAAATCGAGTCCATCCCCGAGAAGGCAACATCTTCTTGTCTCTGAGCGTTATTAACCCCAACAAGGAAAGTGCAAATAACGCCATTATCATCATGTGATAGTGGTTACCTATTTGAACTGATAATAATTCTTACTTTCGAGGAAATATCATACGCATTTAAGGACTGCCACATAACCTAATTGTTATAATTGTAAAAGACTATTACTTCAGGCTCGATCCTGCATGGCCATAGTTATAGCACCCAGCCACATTATTCTGAGAACTTAATAAGTAATTTCTATATGTACTACAATCATAAACACACAAGTTTGTGCAACTAAGTCTGATGAATGTGATCATCATGTTGTTGCCACGGGAACTTTTTAAGACTGACGTTTTTACTGACTTATCAAGTTAAATATGATTGCTTGTGAAACTGCTAAAAAGAATAACAAACAACCTATACTAGCTTTTTCTTTCGTTATATTACAGATGCAAGATAGTGGATATAAAATTATGGAATAAAACTTGCATCTACTATGGATATGCTTGAATTATACAAGACACTGTAATTTATGTATTAAGTAATTGTTATTTATGCATTAAGTAATTGTTGAGTGTTTGCTAATAAATTTCATGTTCGCCAAATGATTTCATGTATGATAAAACAGGAAATAAATCTAATACAATGCGTACACACTGTTGCAGTATTATACTTTTTTGAAGTATTGTTTAAATAAGTTTGTTCGTGGAGGATAATAAATGTGTACAGCTTACAAATGTGCTAAATTATTCATCTATACACGCAAAGAAAAAAGACTAAGTTTGCTTGCATGTGCTAAAAAGCCCATATAATCACACACGGGAACAATCCGTTTAAAGATTCTTACAAAACTAGTACATGTAGGAATATCACTTTTAAATTATTGTTTGAATCATTTTGGTTATTTTACAGTCTGAACTAGTTTTATTTTGGAGCGAATTTCAAAAATATTAAAACATACGTGCTCTTTCTAGACTACGTCATAATGCAAGTTAGCTGACCAATTCGAAATAAATGTGTATAAGAATATCGGTTTCAACCAAGACACCACAAACAAGTAACGAAAATGAGAACCCTTTGATTTACCGCCTTGGAACAGTCAGTGAGAAAATTCGCCTAATACTTGTCCCAATAGCTTGTCATATGTTGAACAAACAAGTACAAGTTGCTTTGGTCCAACCCACCTATTCACTCGACAATGTTGCATGCAAATAGCTAAAGAGGAAAGGACGATTCAACAGAAAATATTCCAAACAACGAAAGGAAAAATGCACAAAATGCGGAATAACGAAGTATTACATTCGTTTAATTTTAAAATAAAACATTAATCCAAACGTCCGGAAAAGGAATTAACCCGTACAACCACAACAGCTCGCGCAACATGTGTTAATGGTATCTATGGTGAACCTTAAAAAAGATTTAACCATATCCCCTTCCAAAGTCGCAAAAATATTTTGCACTGACAGTTAAAAGCGGTAACACGTCGGGTTATAAGTTTCGTTAGTTAAATAAAGTGTTGTTTGTTTTAATATTAAAATTGGTCGTTATCGTAAACTGATATTCGCTTGCTCCTATCTGATTACTGTCAGAGAAAGCTTTTATTCATGTTGC
The DNA here is from genome assembly GCA_038501625.1 of Corbicula japonica. NCBI lineage: Eukaryota > Metazoa > Mollusca > Bivalvia > Venerida > Cyrenidae > Corbicula > Corbicula japonica. The sequence goes on along the minus strand of JAZAYU010000018.1, from coordinate 8,225,986 downwards.
GACATTACTTCGAGGGTTGCACGCAAGACTGTCGTAACTACATTGAAATAAAGAAGGAGTTACGACAGTCTTGCATGCAACCCTCGACTTTATATGTGTATTTAAGGGCTTACTTAAGTCGTTCATTGTACTTGCACTGCCATCGATGAAACAAAAACAAATACCAATATCTCTCTAATGGCAAAATGCAGTTCAATAAAACATTGCACACCTCAATGTTATTAGTGTATTTTAAGTTTACCTATGTTTAGAATAGAACATTTACGAAAAATAGTAAGAATAAGACCTAACCATTCCATAAAAGTCTATTAACCTCCAACCAGAACAATACAAACGAAACAAATCAACATGTTTTATGTCAACATGAATAATATGATATTGACAACAATAATTAGGTAAAGCCTTTTCGCAAAAATAAGCGATATAAAATATTAACTTAAATTCCCGAATGAGTAATATGTTACGGACTGATAAATAACGAGTCTAGGTTAAACACACGTTTGCAAATATCTAATTGTATATATTTGTAAGAAAAAAACGTGTCTAACAGAATTTTTAACTAAGTACACCTTAGTACAAATGATGAAGCTTACATACACTCAACAAAAGTTCTAATTGGTCACTTTTTGTCCGTAAATTTTTATTAGAAAGACATTAAATTCACTCTTTATTAATAATCCTATGCCAACAACACTCTTCAGCTTAAGCTTTAATCTTGTAATAATTGATTTTGGAACAGTTTGGCAAGAGTTCTCCTTAATTTTGCTAAAAATGCATTTCTTGCATAAAAAAGTCAAGCAAACAGAAATTTGCACTTTATTCCATGTTTTGTTAAAATAGGACCCCTCATTAGTAGGAAAAACAGAAAACATGTCTTTGATTAATCAATAGCACATTTATTTAAATAAACCCCTTTCAAAGTATCCAATTTTAAAATTACCTCCCTTTCAATTAAAGACGGTTCTAATTTTGACCCTGCGGTGTAGGTAAATTGTATTGGATTCATTTAAGAAAACAATCAATAAAGATTAAAAAGACATTAGATAATTGATTTCAAGACAAAACAGTTCTTTCCACAACCTCTCCTGACGTAGGGAAGAAACGAAACTAGCATACATTGTAAACATATACAATTAATGACCAATTAGAACTTTGGTTGAGTGTATACTAGAAAATTCTTCCAGATGCAATTATTCATCAGATGCCGTCTATGACGTAAGAAATAACGTAAAAATGATCGGACAATACAAAATCAAACTGAAGATACAAAAAAAGAAAGAAAAATAATTCATCCCGTCTAGAAAACCATTAACATATGCATGATTGATTCACAAGACACAGATGCAAGTTCATGAATTAGGACATTAAAAAGAAAACCCATGAACATAAAGTGATAAGAACAGATATCAAAAACACATTAGTTGAATTTAAAAAATATATGGATAATAATGTGATTGTACATTCGTTCGTTAACAACACCGACAAATAACCCTCAGGGTAGAACAAAATTAATCTCATGGATTTTTTTGTATAATCTTATTATATTGTGTACGATCTATTTATATTAAAGCCTTTTAACTGACATGTTATGACGATTGTGCAGGCATTCAGTTTGTGAAAGATGCCACGTGCAAAGACAACGTGAATGGATATACTTGCAAATGAGCCACAGGCTGTAACGAAACGTCGGTTGACTGAGTTAAGGATATAGTACTACATGTATTTAAATTGAATGCAGTGCTTCTGAAAAGAGACATTTATGATAATAAGGATGATATTATATTAATGTTTTGAATAAAAAAGTACATGTAATAAAATGTACAAATATAGATAGATTTTTGCATTCCAAGCTGCACATATTAACTTATTTGGATTTAATCTGATTCAGATTAATACTGAATTGGAGAGTAAACAATATGGGGACCTTTGATGTATGTCATCTTTTTAATGAAGGAGATTTAAATATATATGCAATTGTGCAGCAATTCAGAAATGTCACATACCACATGCAACGAAATGGAAACACGTGCAGCTTTACCAATAAGATGAGCGAAACTAAGTACGTTAATGATACCACGAGCATCGATCATGTAAACGGATAAACATGCAATTGTAACAGTGGAAGGAAATGAACTTATCGAAATAACAATTGTACTGACACATATGCAAAAAAGACATTTACGGGAATTAGGACATATTGAATAGACATTAAGTACGTGAATGATACCCCGAGCATCGATCTTGTAAAACGGATACCTTTGCAATTGTAGAAGTAACAGTGGCAGGAAATGAACTTATCGAAGTAACATTTGCACCGACACATACGCAAATAGACATTTACGGGACATATTGAATAGACATTAAGTACATGAATGATGCCACAACAATCGATCTTGTAAACGGATACATTTGCAATCGTAACAGTGGCAGGAAAGGAACTTATCGAAGTACCTTTTGCACAGAAACATATGCAAAAAGACATTTACGAGAATTAGGGCATATTGAATAGACATTATAATTAATTACGTTAATGATATACCCCACTTATCGATCATATTAATGAATACATTGTACACGTACATTTGTACCAGTGGCTGGTACTAGGAACTTATTGTGGTTGAGGTAAGGATGAAGCATCATTTGCAAAGACACATTTGCAAAATAATTGACATTGACGGGAATAGGGACATATTGAAAAGGCATTAGGTACGTGAATGACACCACGTGCAACGACCGTGTAAATGGATACTGGTGCAACTGTACCAACAGAAAGGGACCCATTGTAATGTCAAAGAGATAAGTGATCAGCACGAGAGTATTTTATAACAGGTATGCCGTGCTCGAGTTGCAGCTCATTAAATATTATCAGACAGGCTTATACATGTACTTAGTCAACTGTTCAATGATAAAAATGTGATAACTTGTAGAAATGATTGATATTAAAAAAAAACTACTTTCAATTTCTTTTTCCGTTTAAATATGTGAGGGAGAGAAACGGAGAGTACAATGTTTGTAAAGTACGTGGGGTCTATACGTTTTATAGTATTTTTATGAAGGCCTTTTAATATAACGATGTCTGTGTAGATATTCATTATGTGAATGATGCCATATGCAATGATAACGTGAAAGGTAACACTTGCAACTGAACCAGTGGCTGGATCGGAACGTATTGTGACCGAGTTAAGGATGTGAATGGTGCCACATGCATGGATAACGTGAATGGATATACGTGCAACTGAACCGGTGAATGGATCGGAACGTAGTGTGAATGAGTTAAGGATGTGAATGGTGCCACATGCATGGATAACGTGAATGGCTATACCTGCAACTGAACCGGTGAATGGATCGGAACTTATTGTGAATGAGTTAAGGATGTGAATGGTGCCACACGCATGGATAACGTGAATGGCTATACGTGCAACTGAACCGGTGAATGGATCGGAACTTATTGTGAATGAGTTAAGGATGTGAATGGTGCCACATGCATGGATAACGTGAATGGCTATACCTGCAACTGAACCGGTGACTGGATCGGAACTTATTGTGAATGAGTTAAGGATGTGAATGGTGCCACATGCATGGATAACGTGAATGGATATACGTGCAACTGAACCGGTGACTGGATCGGAACGTAGTGTGAATGTGTTAAGGAATCCGATGTGAATGGTGTCACATGCATGGATAACGTGAATGGATATACGTGCAACTGAACCGGTGAATGGATCGGAACGTAGTGTGAATGAGTTAAGGATGTGAATGGTGCCACATGCATGGATAACGTGAATGGCTATACCTGCAACTGAACCGGTGAATGGATCGGAACTTATTGTGAATGAGTTAAGGATGTGAATGATGCCACACGCATGGATAACGTGAATGGCTATACGTGCAACTGAACCGGTGAATGGATCGGAACGTAGTGTGAATGAGTTAAGGATGTGAATGGTGCCACATGCATGGATAACGTGAATGGCTATACGTGCAACTGAACCGGTGAATGGATCGGAACTTATTGTGAATGAGTTAAGGATGTGAATGGTGCCACATGCATGGATAACGTGAATGGCTATACCTGCAACTGAACCGGTGACTGGATCGGAACTTATTGTGAATGAGTTAAGGATGTGAATGGTGCCACATGCATGGATAACGTGAATGGATATAAGTGCAACTGAACCGGTGACTGGATCGGAACGTAGTGTGAATGAGTTAAGGAATCCGATGTGAATGGTCCCACATGCATGGATAACGTGAATGGATATACGTGCAACTGAACCGGTGAATGGATCGGAACTTATTGTGACCGAGGATATACATTAGTACTGCATGTATTTTATATATGTAACGCTTCTGAAAAGACATATTATTATTATTATTATTATTATTATTATTTATACTTTTTTAGATCGATTTATATGTATTTATTTATTTGTATTTTATTCTTTTTTAGATATGACATTAAATAAAAGTGTCTACTTGTTTCAAGTTTTCAACTTGTTATTCTGAATATATATGTGCTTTTCAATTGTTGTTATTTTTTATTAGTTTTGCGTTTTCTGTATGTTATTAGAGTTATGCAAGTGTCGATTTACGTTTTGTTGTGTTTACAGAAATAACAATAAAAAACAAGAGGATATTAAAATTGCATGCATGGATAAGTGAAACAGATACCATTATAGATAGGTAAGTATTCATATCAGAAATGCCGCGTCAATGAAATAGAAAAGAAAGTTGTAACAAATAAAGAAAAAAAGGTATACGGGAAAGCAATATGTTTTGACGCGACCATATTCATAACAATTCATCATAAACACCAATCAGAGCCCATGGAACTGTTGATTGTTTCAGGAGGTTTACCTTTTGAAAGTTGGGAAGATTTCAAAATAAAAATTAAATCATATCATTTCTTAACAAAATAATGTGTTGCATTTATTAAAAATAGCGCACAACTCTTAAGATAAATGTAAGTGAATGTCACAGGTACAACATTCGCATATATTTACAATACTGAAAAATCATATAAGCTTATGTGTAAGTAACGTGCAAAAATATTATCAACATATCGAACTCTAATAATTATGTTGCAATGAAAAGCCAGCTTTGAATAAGTTCGAGAAAAACTCACATCATGTCTACTTCAGGGTTCAAGATTGAAACAGTGCACCGTGTTGTACCTTTGCAAATTCCTACACTATTACGAATTGCCAGCCTTTTAAAAGTTAAGAAATATAGTGACATTACATTGTTTCTATGTTTTGATTTTCAAGTTATATGAAAAATAATTTGTTTCCAAAGCAACGTCACACAACAAACAACAGTTATTGTATCAACATTCATGAAAGCGCGTTATGATCTTCTGTCAGTAAATATTGGCTTTTATTAAAATATTGCAAATTGTTTTGACCTTATAATTGGAGGTTAATATGACGGAAATTTGTTTTTTTTTATTTCTGAAAGTGGACTTAACATTCCGTGTTTTTACATTTAAGTCTGTGTTTTTTTTCAACAACAGCTGGATGTATTGATAAGAATTTTACCTGTTACTTTTGCTTATTGTATTATTAATAATGTAAATGGATGCAAATGGTTTAACCCGTATAATTCACCTGTTTTTTAATTGAAGCCTTGGTCTATTTGTAATAAATGCAAAATAGTATTCAGAACAGTGTCTATAATCATATGGTCCAATTTCATGTTGACAAAAGTCGTCTAACATTAAAAGAAATAAAGTTTTGAAGGTTAAGCATCATCCCACTCAACTAGCATATTTGTCTCCCCTAAAAACACATTTTTAATTATCTGGTGTGCGAATTAAAATTTTGCTTTACAGGTTGAATGTCATTCTTAATAAAACGGATTTCCAAGGTTCTATGTTTCTTAAAGCACAATCCATATTTATTTTCGCTGAATAACGATGAAGTCCATCTGAGTTCGTATATGGAAGTCATAAGTCCACTTAATATAATAACTATCTTTTTATCTACGGATTTACATGTTTGCTTCATCAAGACGTCCGAATGTTGCCCATATTATTGAGATAGCTTGTTCGTTGATAAGACAGCTGCTGGAGCAGTCTAAGTACAGTATTAGTTTCATTTCTCCTTTTTATGCCAAGTTTCAGCCAGATAGGGTCATAAAAAGCTGTAAATGCAATTGCAGCCCTTGTTTGTTCTCTACATAGATTAAACACTGTTGCTTTTATTCTTTTTTGTCGTCGATAAACTGTATATATTTCCTTAGTTGACATCAGTTTTTGGTCAATGTTTCTTCATAAAAATCAAGTTCTTCTAACTATAAATGAAACTTCTTTTCAAGTGTTACTTTATTCAGTTCTCTTTTGATGGAGGGGTACACATTCGCTTTCGTAAAACATTTCATTAAATCTTTTGTAACTTTACTATGCTTTTCAATATAAATTTATCAATCCAATCCAACATCTTTTGGTTGCGGTTTTGGTTTGATTTCATTGTTCTTGCAACAACCTTGTTAACCCAATTCCACGGTGATTCTATCTTAGTGTCATAATGATCGTAAAACAACTCCAACTCTTATCTGGAATATAATAATTAAAAGATATAACCGTGTTGTCACATATTAAGCGCCTTAACCAATTTCATTTGTAAACACATTATGTCGGTCCTAAACGAATATTCGGAAAAGGGTAATTGAATAACGAGTGAAACAGACGTTGTAAAAATGTTTACAAGAAACTACATACCTTCTTTATATAATTAAAAGTAGTAAATACAAAAGAATTTAAATGTTGGGACAATTTGTGAATGTTTAGAAATTATAAAAAGTATTTGTATGGCAACGTGCTTAATAAATATATCACAGTATTTATTAATTGTGTATATGAAAAGATAATTTCAGACTCATTACGTTAACGCTTTTATCTTCGTACAATAAGTGGCCATTGAAGTACATTTATCTTCATAATCTAAGCATCATATATCCGACTACTCTAAACAAGCTCGTCGAAATATGTATCGTTTCACTTAATAAATTACGCAATTACTTGTTTACCTTGCAGTATTTCCGATTGTTTTACAAAGAAAGACACATCCTAGAGTGTTGTGTGGTCGTATGGAAACAAAGGTAGTTAGTATTCACATACACAAATATTATACAAATAAAATGGTATGCAAGAACATTTATATTTCATTAGACTTTCGGATAAGAAATGACTTAGCTTAACCCTTTCCTCCAAATTAAAGCATTTTTACTCATGTGCGATCTGTGTAGACGCAGATCAGCCGGCACAATCGTGCCGTCTGATTAGGATCTGCACTGGTCGAATTTTGGTCAGAAATAACCAAATAAGTAAAAAGCGAATTGATTAGATCCTGATCAGACGGCATGGATGTGCCGGCTGATCTGGATCTAAACTGTTCGCCCAGGCAATAAAAGTGTGTCTATGGAGGAAAGGGTAAATCCTCATTCCATCTAAAATAGTTAACCAAATGTGTCAAATATGACATTCGTACAAGATATTTATTAGTATAGTAACTGTTTGACGGTTTCCATTATTTATGATTTCATATAAATAAATGAAAAATAAACTTTGAAAGGCATCAAACATGACATATATGAAAATATTGCAGGCTCTGAATGAGCCTGTTCACGGACAGTAATAGAAATGCATATTATTAATTATCTATCTAATACTGGCCCAGCAATTCTCATATTGTCCAAGCAATTCCGTATTGGCCCAGTTTAGTCTTCAAGACATACGAGTTTGATGGTTTTAGTCTGTTAATTAATGAAATTGGCATTTATTAAGTGAATTCACACTGGCCATCGTATTGGGCCACGGGCAGTATCATTAGCCCTCGTCCTTTGGCCTGGGTTGAGCGCAGCTCAATATTCACACCAATAAACAGATATTATCGTTTTAACGTGACTGCATGTCTACGTGCAAACGTTTCGTGTTTCTTTCCATCAAAATGCATTCTTTCTTTAAAGTCAAAGCTATGTTATGATTGTGAATATTTTCGCTCGTTTGCAATAAAGCCAAAAAGCTAAGAAAGCCTGGATAAAATCTTTGTTTTTTGTGAGAATTAAAAAAAAAACAAATCCATATTTTCTGATTTGCTTATTATCATTTGTTTAACGAGGTGTTAAACTGCACTAGAAATCTTTTTCAGATTCTATTCCTTACATTTTATCTGCAGCAAGCTGATTTTAAAAAAGAAAATATCAGTTCAGTAGACGTATGTTGCCCTATCCAGTATAACTGTTTAAGCCACTGTAGTTTAAGGAAGGTTAGTTAAATAATTGATAATTTGCGAAAAAAGCATAATAACAGTATAATAACTCATTTAGTTATGTATAGATTTTATATAATAATGTCTCGTACTAAAGTATTGTTGTTGTTTTTCTTTCTAAAGCTAAAATTACAGTACGAAAGCTTTAGTGACTATAAATCCTCGGAGAAAAATGTTGTTTTCTTTCAATATTATAAATAAATTACTCGCTCCCACTCTCGCTACGATTTTTTAAACTGAAGTATAGAATAAGTTAAACATATAGAATACAATATCAAACTTAAAATTCGTAGATCACATTACATAGCATTTAAAACTAACATTGAATTCAACTTAGTTTTTCAAGCAAATAAGAAAAAAAATTATAACGTACCATTACAAGTTTGAATACAATCCCATATCTAAAATATGTAAACAGGAACGTATATATCATGATTTTGAATGTAATCAATTACTATTTTGCTTGACGGTTTATTAATTACTCAACCATCTTTTCTTTTTAATATCTTTACGTATTTTTAATCAAATATCACTGATTTATGTTTAAATGTTTTCTTTCTCTGTTGTAAAATCGCCATTTCAAACTACGAGTGTCTTCCGTTAGATGTCGGTAGAATTTGCCAACTTACTGCACATTTTGAAGAGGACATTGACACGAAACAGACACGCATACAGTTTTGATTAAACAACCGGAAAAGATCGTTATGATTAAGCCTTCTGTACTCTCGGCACATTTCCTGACCGGAGACAGCTTGTTTAAGTGTTTGCTGTTTCATTTTGTTTTGATAGCCAGCCAATTTAAACCAATTTGATTATATACTGACTGCAAATGAAAACGCAACATTTTATGTTTTGGAATAGTTTTAATGAGTGTTAAGTTTAATAAAATTGGCAAAAGTCGATGTGATAAAATCAATAAGATGTTGTTGGGCCACCAAAGTATAATAGTTGTGCAGAACTGGAGTTGGCGATACATTTTGCGTTAAGTGGTGTGTGTGTGTGTGCATTTTAGTCAACCAAAACATAGAAGGAATTGTATCTTGTTTTACTGATTTTTTTTTCAGTATGTTGTGTGTGTATAGCAACGATATCACTCTCGAAGGAACAAGTCAGAAGGTAAAGATAAATGCTACTAACTTCTTCAGTTTGAATATTAATAAAGTGTAAACGTCATAGTATAATTATATTATTTGAAGACTTATCAGCAGGTTTTAAAACAAATATGTTGTGAAACATACCTTACCGGGCTCCAAATGCGATTCAACGTCAACGTCATTCATAAGTTAAGTGAGAGTAGCGCTTTCTAAACGTAATCGCCGCTAATGCTTACACATTTCTGATGACTATACGCCCACCTGTTTGACGTAGTCATGTACCACTCATGTGAAAATGATCAAATCGCATCCCTTGTGGCGCTGCGTAATAGTTACTTCGGAACGCTGTCGAATTTTCTCCCGCGAAGGCAGGCTTTGATTTCCGGGAATACCCGGAAGTCCATAGAAGCAAGATCAGAAAAATATGGCAAGTGCTCTAACACTTCAAATTCCAGCATACCAATGTAAAACATGGCAATGCGCGAGGGAGTTGTCATGGTGAAACACTACACCGCACTGATCCAACCCTGATCGTTTCCTAGCAATCGCGTCAACAAGGTCTCTGCGTAGCACCTGCGAACAGGAATATGAGATGTGGAATACGATGTTTGAAAATAGTATTATTAATTTTTACAATCCACCTTTTAATTAAATGTTTTAAATAATTTTACACAAATATTATTTTTATAAGTTTCGTTGGGCATTTAATCGTAACGCGCCAATCGAAATTAACCATACCTCGATTAGCGTCCAATATCGACGTCTTCACCGATGCTGGTCGACCTTGGCATGGATCAGCTTTTAGCAAAGTTCTGCCTTTCGAAAACCATTCATGCCAATTGTAAACATAAGATTTGCTGCAAGACTATGAAGCAGCTGATTCCTCATTCATATCTATAGTCTCCTTTGGCGATTTACCCAGCCCAACACAAATCTTCACAGCACGTTTGAAGACTTCATAACGACGAAATTATGCTTAGTACCGGCAAGAAGTAAACGACACTTTTTCCGTAACGATTACTGAAATGACAACGACTTTTCACGGAAATGCCATCAAGACGTTACTTGAACGTCTGCTAAGTTTGCTCCATTTTTATTATATTAATAAATTGATATTTAGTATCGAACAGTTAGGCAGTTACAGCTGTCATTCTGATTACAGATCACATTTAAGTTCTGCAAAATATGGGTTCAGTGAAATGGGGAACGTCGCGTGTAACGTGACCTACAGTTGAATTCGGTTTTAAAAGTTACGCAATAAAGTTGAGCAGACGACATCACTTACTATGAATTTCGTAGTAAAAGTAACAATGAATGGTCAAAGTGTGTTAAAATCAACAATAATTTAAGTGACCAAGTGCGCATTTTCGTTTCACCAGTGCCTTGTCTTAAATTTGGCCAATAACCGAAGTGCACTATAACACTCACGAAAACATTGATCGAATTTTGCGTTAAATCTGAAATGAATAACTTAGATAAGTTATTGAAATTCGGGTTTTCTTTCTAGTAAACGTCTTTTTTATCAGATTCTTGTGTCAAAGCAAAATCATCATCGATCCTCTCTTTATCTCACATATTCCGTTCATATATCAGGTAAACAATTTTCAAAAAGCAGTTTGCAAATCTTAATGTTGTTTTTCTTACAAAAATACATAAACAAGCAATCATGAAAACATTCACTAATTATTTTATGAAGCTTATATGTGGCCTTATATAATACGTACTTTTAACATGTGTCAGCTATTGCAAATCAATGCCAAATTTTTCATCTTGACATCCTGACGAAAAAACGCAAAACCTAACATACTTTTCTTTTGCATAAGAATGTTTGTTTGAACTGACATAAAATAAGTTAGCTTCCTGGAAAACTGACTACAAATAATGCGAGCAATGCGTCCAGACATGGTTTCCAGTTAGTTAACTTTTTAAATACAAACTAAGTAAATACAAACAGGAATCCTTATTAACATCTGAAGACCTTACTTGCGTTTAAAACGATTTGTTAGCTTTTCAAAGAAGTAAATACATAGGTTTAAAACAGAACTAGCTAATCGTAAAAAACTACAGTTTGATATAATACAATCCAATTACATCATTACGTATGTATGCTACCGCGCATGTGAAGTAAACCTTGATATGTTACTGTAATATAAGCTTTGGCATGCGTTCTACAAGTTTAGAGCTCGTTTTCTAGTGAAATAGTAAAGATGAATCGGAAAAGCCATATTATAATCCTTCTGCTTCTTGCTCGTTTTGCGTTTTGCAGCAATTGTGACTGCAAGTTGGTGGAAATTCTTCGAAATATTGTTCAGAAGGAAATAATGGAAAGAGAAATTCTGGAATCTAGAGTAGACATGTTGGAATCAAAGTTTGCTTCGGGAAATATAAACGATGTGAGCACTTCAGAATCGTCTTCAGGTAAAGTAGGCTAATGATTTTGAAACGTTGTGTAGTAACGTCATACATGTAATTAAATTGAGATTAATTGTTCAATTAATTAAAAATTCATATGCATAAACAGATCATATTATAAATTAATATAAATGTAATATAAAGCTATAACGTCAAGCTTTTTCTTTCAAAAAATCAAAGGCAAAACAGTAAGTCTTTAAATCACAAGAAACTACATGCATAGATGTTTAGTTATCTTTGACTATTTAACGGGATTCGGATGATTAATTAAATTTAACTATTTGTAAACCAAAATAATTATTATAACTGTAATATCATGAATCTAACAGGCTTTAAACCATTCTTGAATTACGTTTGCATCTAGGGTAAAATTAAAAGTGTTCAAATCATAAATAAAAGTGAAAATATCACTGATTTTGAATAGGCCTACCTGTATAAGCAAAACATATTGTTCAACCATGAATAAAATAAAAAGTTCCACCTGAGATTGACCGCGTAGCCTAACACTCATACAACAGATATTATATGGTTTTAATATTATTTTTTGTGTCTTCAAATCATAAAGCAAATAAACCACACACCTGAAAAGAAACATACAATCGCGGAAATTTAGAAATTGCGTGTACGATAGTAAAGCTGGATGTTAACGTAAATAACCAATCAAATCACGTTTATATATTTAAGCAACTTTTGAGCTCGCTTAATTATAATAAGATGTAATTGACATAATGTTCCAAAAAAATAAGTTTATTTATTTAGAAACTATACTACATCGTAAATGTAACCTAGTGTATAACTTAAGGGCAGTATATCTCCGCAGATCAAACATCAAGACGTCAAAATTACAACTTATCAAGTAAAAAGGTGAAATACCGGTATGAAAGTACCAAAGCAAGTGCCGCTCACTCCACACAATGTCATATATGCTGTTCTTAACTGAAACGTTTATGCCAATGTTGACTAGATTTCACCTCACTGTTGATACATTTGTACATCGTCAATTATCAGTTGTTTTTTTCGGCGTTAGCTGTCTAAGCTCACTTTTGACCGAGTTGTTCGACCAATGAAATGTTGTAAATAATACTCGTATTCTCATATTATGCAGAGGGAAAATGAAATAAACTATTTCGATTGGTAGCTATTTACACCAGAGAGGCATCTAGCAGGCTGGAGAGGTATCTAGTGGGATTTTATTATTATGCAGCGGAAAAATCAAATATATTAATTAGATTGGTTGTTAGTGGAGGAAAAACATATTTACGATTTAAGTAACCAGTTAAGTCAATATTGATGGCTTTAATACAATATTATATGGAATATTCTTGGGTGTCACTTGCATACAATACACAGTGTAAAACGAAAGAGAAGTGTAGATATTCCTAGTTCCTACTGGTTCCTTTCTAGTTCCTTTGATACTGATTGTTAATTTCAAGTTCGTAAGACAAGTTTATGTAGTGAAGTGGCTAACACTCTCGCCTCTCAAACGGAGGCCCCGGGTTCAATACTTAGGACGGACACTTTTTTTAAACTTAATATACGTAAAAGTTGGTAGATTTCGCTCTTGTGACAGGCTGTTATTATTTATATTATTAAATTTCAAGGACATGTATTCATCTTGAATTCTCACTCTACACGAGGTATTTTATTGAAACTGAATATTTTGCTTCTTTAATCGCCTTGTTATCACTGTATGAAATTGTTGCAACAGCTTCAACATTTTTTTTAAAGATACTTTCAATAAATTTATGAGTTGTCATGATTCGGTCGCTTAATCTCTAAGTCATACTAAGAAGGCAGGGAGGGTTCGTCAACAGCTATAACAAATAAACTATCTAAACTGTGTCTGCTTTGCCTCTCCGTATTTCTTTCTTTCTTATATACATGTATATATAAATCTTTTCCATCAACGCCGTTTTTATCTTTTTTAAAGATATTTCTTGTTATATTTGCTCCGGAGTTTTCCCTTGACTTATGCAGAATGTTGTCATTGCCCGATTTTTCCAATTTTTCGTTTAGTGTCATTTGACACAACCTAAACTGTAACATACTGTTTAAATGTTTCGTTGGCATAAAAACTATATTGACTTAAGATTTGCTACCAATGTGCAAACGCCATTCTATTGCTTTCAATGTACTAAGTTACTATGTATTAACAAAACTAACTATTGTCTATGATTGGCTTATAGAATGCGGAAGTATAGGACGTTATCGATAACTTAACATACAAGTGACGAACAAATGATACTGCCTCTACTGGGGAGCGAACCTGCACCAAACATGTGAATTTAATTATTGTTGATCATGTTTTATTAAACTATTTTGATAACCCCAAATTCTCTTTATGACTACAGATCACCGGAAAATATTTTATTCGCCCATATCTGCCATGTGATCATGACTTGGTAAACATGACTTGGTATTTAAACAGAGTATTATGTTGCTGTCGTATGTGTATTTTTATTTATTTAACGCCGCTACCGGAATTCCATATGAGCGACGCCTCCAGAAGAGTGTCATTTTATGTTTTTGGAGTGCAAGATACACAGGACTCGCTTATTCCAGAATCGTCTCTGGTTCTTTAAATTGCCCGGTGTAAAGCACCACTATTCTGCACATCGGTTTAAAGTCTCATCCTAAGACTGTTAGTAAATTTATTTGGATTGACCGGGAAACGAACCAGCCATCCTGGTCTCAGAGGCAGATTCGCTAACCACTGAGCTAATTATACGCTCTATAAGGCATAGTTCTCTGACACATAGCACTTTTCGACTAAGCACATGATGTCTTTTCCAGATAAAACCATACTTGAAAGACTATCTGTTATCGAAACGATGATAGAAAAGTTCAATACCATTATCAAAGAGAATTCAATTGAAAGACAAAATGGTGCGCGCCATAATGCTGCATTGACAAACGCTTGGAAGATTCATAAACGTGACTTCACTCTCATGAAAGAGGACATTCACAATAGCTTGATTGACAACAAGAAGAGTGTGTACGACGTGATCAGAGAAGCTGATGAACGCATGGAGGTCGTCGAGGTCAAAGTAGAGCAGCTTATTAACCAAACCAGTGGCAAGGTCACAAAACAACTAAACACTGCTGAAGACAGGTTTGAGATGATCCAATCTAGACTTAATCTCACATTTGAGAATTATACAACTCGGATGAACAATGACTTCTCAGAATTCAAACACAATACAGATCAAAGATTATATGATTTTCATACAGGTAAATATTTCAAATTGAGAATTGATTATTGTCTTTTAAGGGCCGTCTATAGTAATCATTGCACGTTCCTCGTTTAAAAAATAAAATCATAAAATTCTCAATGACGGCAAAACGCTGTTTAATGAAACATTGCACAAATAATTTTATTTAATGTATTTTTATTTTGCGTATGATACATGTAAGACACGTTAGAACACTAAAGAAAATAACTAGATTAAAATTGCCTAAACTTCTTATTTCATTAATTCATAAATAAACACTTAACAACACTAAATATCATTTTAAATGCCCACATGAGAGAAATGAAACTGACAACCATAGCTTGTATCATCCTTACTTTCATATGTAAACTATTATGAGCTATTTATAAAGGTCACAAACCACCAATTCGATTTTCATAGACTTACATTATAAAAGCTCATCCAGTTATGAATGTACACTTGAGTCAAGCCCATACATTTCTCAAGAGAACTAACATAGAGACACCGTAAAATACCAATTTGACCATATCGTGACCGATAATCTTTTTCGGCATATTAGCCAAAATTGTATCACCCCAATCTCTGCTGAACTTTTGAATACATTCTGTCAAAAATGATAGCATTTAAGTTGAATTTCACTTTTTATTCATTATCAATTTCATATAATTTGTGTTCAAATTACTATAACATCATAAAATTTTCTAACAATAATTTTCTTTCTAAAATTGTTCTTTTCATTTTCTATCAATCAGCCATGATTTCCTGTAATTGGTCCGCAAATTCCCTGCACAAAATTATTTAGAGGCCTGATCACCAATATTTAGTGGTCTATATCCTAAAAGTGTGTTTGGCCTTCAATTTGCTTGTCGCTTCCTGGTCGCGTAAAAGTGTAAAATCCTTGATTTCTCTCTTCATAGTTTAAATTTTTTTAAAAAGATTTATATTCTTATCATAATTATTAGCTTCAGGTTGGCATTTAAAATAATGTTTTGCCTAGGTTTTGTGAATTATTTAAAAAAGCATATTGAGAATTTTTAGATCAATCTTTTTTACCGTTCTTTCATTTCTTAATATACATGTATGTAGAATGAAGACAGTATTACACTAATAACGAATATGTGTGCGAAGTTTTATTGAACTGCATTTTGCCGTTACAAAGATTGTTTTGTGTCTCTTTTGAAACTGATCATTGTATTAACAATGCTCTCTCCCTCTCTTCTTCTTGACTGTGTGGGGAGGCTGTTTTTCTGAATGTGGCGATTCCTGATATGCATATTTCACCTTTTTTTGTTACTTTTTGTTTTTTACCACTGTCAGTGAAATGACAACTGAAGACGGCATGAAGCTAGTTAAATTATTCAATTTTTATTTGTAAAGGGTTGACAGTAGGATATAGCAATAATAAGCCTAATTTATAGTTCGGCTGCGTGGGGAGTTTGTGTTTTCTGGGTGTGGCAATCTATGTTATGCATATTTGACATTATTAACGTATCATATATTTAAACAAAACAAATAATACGCAATTACTTTTTAGATAAAGTTGTAATTGGGGCTTTTTTTTTCGGAGGGATTTTCTGTTTGAAGGCAATTAATAATGAATTATCGCGCTTACATTTTCCTTTTTGCTTTTATATGGCTGGGTGGAATTTTTAAGTTCGATAGTATTAATGTACAAGTACTTTGCTACTTACCAGGAGTATTTGAATAGAAGTCTTAGACTAAGATTTTAAAGTCTGCGTCTGAATATATCTTCTTTCAACAAACATACCTTTGTATGACCTTTACATTTTAATGAAATATGTATTATTTTAAAAAGTGCCATTATGTTTTATTTAGATATATTGACTGACGAATGTGCTAGTAACCCATGCCTGCATGGTGCGACATGCATAGACGGTATAAAGAGCTATTTGTGCATTTGTATGACTGGATTTACCGGAACCAACTGTCACGGTAGGCCTTTAACTATTTTCAAAAATAATTAGTTATTTACCATCGAATTAAAACGAATATTTATAGAAAAACACATTTTATTAAAAATTAATTGAAGACACCCGGCATATGTTTTGGCATATATTGCATAGTTTAAAAACTTAAATGGGTGATGTTTTTATTTTAAAATTCATCTTAACCCTTTCCTCCATACGATTTTTTACGCATGTGCAAACAGTGTAGATCTAGACCTGCACTGATCGCATTTTGGTAAAAAATAACCTAACAAATTAAAAATCGAACAGTTTAGATCTTAATCAAACTGCAAAGGGTATAATAACTAAAGACGCTGAAAATTATGATGTAAATGTACGTGTCGCATTTTATGATAAGGCTTTATAAAAGCACAATTTTAAAACGGAGGATGGAAAAAACTCCTAAAATCAAATGCTAATTAAAACAGTGTCTTCCAGTTTTCGAAACCTTTAAATTCTGATCCCGAGGTTATACGACTTAGAATGGATACCACTCAAAAATAACCTAACAAATTTAAAATCGAACAGTTTAGATCCTGATCAAACGGTAAAGAGTTAAATAACTAAAGACACTGATAAGTATGATGTAAATGTACGTGTTGCATTAAATAATTTTTATGATAAGGTTTTATAAATTTAAAGCACAATTTGAAAACGGAGTAGGGAAAAAAACTCCTAAAATCAAATGCTAATTAAAACAGAGTCTTCCAGTTTTTGAAACCTTTAAAATCTGGTGCCTAGGTTATAAGACTGAGAATGGATACCGCTCTTACATTTTTGAAAATCTCAAGGATCTGACTGGACACTTGTCTCTATTGCAGTCAAACCGATGCTTGAAAGTTATAGAAATCGTCAGCCTGGATCGGATA
Organism: Corbicula japonica; assembly: GCA_038501625.1. Taxonomy (NCBI): domain Eukaryota; kingdom Metazoa; phylum Mollusca; class Bivalvia; order Venerida; family Cyrenidae; genus Corbicula; species Corbicula japonica. The sequence goes on along the minus strand of JAZAYU010000018.1, from coordinate 8,208,165 downwards.
TCCTTTCGGTATAATCGGGTAGTGACTTTTGTAAAACGATGACATCGATTTTATTGTTATTCTCATGCCAATTATATGATATAAATATCTTTAAGTCTCAAAAAGGTTAATCAAGTTGTAGTTCTTAGAAAAGTTTACTTTAAGTATTGATAAAATACAGAAAAAGTTATATGCCAGCCAAATTTCACAAAATAGATCAAATCCTCAGTGTAGGTTTTTGTTAGTCGCAGATGTGCAGTTCTGATCGGAGCTTAGATTTAAATTATGACATTAAAAACGGGGCGCGTCAAAGGAAAAGGTACCTTCGGACTGTTGACGTTAATCCTTGAAATGACGTCATAAATTTGAGCAGACGACATTAAGTATTACATGTATGCATTTCACGTTACAAATGTCATTTTATTGTCAAAATGTGAAAGAAAAGCACTTGTTAGTGATGAGAAATTTAAAAATAGTTGTAAGTTTTTTTCTAAATATAGTAACAACTAAAATGTCACAAAAATTGACCGAAGGTACCTTTTCCCATGGTGTGCCCCAAATTATTAAACTTGTACATTTTCTTTCAACACATATGGGTACACACATAAACACGGTATAGGAAAGTAATTAAGAAATGCATTGAAAGCAATTAAACAGGAAGAAAAAGTATCACGCGATTTAATTGAAAGAAATAAATACAAAACCTTTATTTAAATAATAAAACGGGTAAAAGGCAAACGAACCTTGCATTTTGCTTTACAAAGTTTAAGCAAACATTGAATTTGATATCATTTCTGAGCAGAATATACGTAAGCAAATATATATATTTTGGGAAGTAGTGTTACTGCTTATGCTGAAAGGAACCGGGAAAGTTTTACGTGTAACCAAAATGATATTTGATCAATTTTTGTAAGTAACATTGTAGTGTGTTTTTTTTTTGTTGTTGTTTTTTAATTTCTGATATTTTATTAAACTGGCAGTTCTGTTTTTTTGTTGTTGTTTTTGCTGTTTCAATTATTTAAAAAAATGCTAGACGACATATTTAAATATTGAATAGTAATAGTAAAATTGTGATCTTAGGTTCTTATACACTGTTAATCATAGTTGCAAAGGTTTAATATGCATAACATGCGTTAGTTTGTTTTTATTATTATTAGTGACTGATAACTATTTTATTAGTCTAAGAGTAATTCAATAAAATACACTTGTTAAGTATTAAGATTATTGGGCAGTATAGGTTGAACTTAATACACTAACATAATAATAATGGCTGGTATAATTGTTTTGTTGTTGTTGTTGTTGTTGTTGTTGATATTGGTAATGTTGATGTTGGCGTTTATGTTGTTGTTGTTATTTTAATTCAACGATTTCCGATCTATCTTTTAAAAGATTATATTTGCCAGGGTATTATAAAATTTTCACTGCATATACCAATATAACTATAATTATTTTCTTGTCGATTGAATACTTTAAGCAACAGAACTGTCGTTTAAATTCGAAGTTTTAAAGAAAAAAAAGGAGGGGAACACAATTTTAAGTTCGGAGTTCAATGAAACGAACCGAGATTTATTGAAGTCGACGATAGACACCATGAAGACAAACATATAGAAGATAAACAAAATCCTTGGTATTTGATAATGACTATATAGAAAACACGTGATGGAATAACCTTTTTAACAATTAAAATATTGTAAACACTTTATATTTTCAACTAATTCAACGATATTTCCTTCTTTCGGTATCTTGAAATAGTTATCGGCGACGATCTTTAAACTAATTGTATTGATTTGATTGACGCGTAAATACGCTTGATATAGTCTTAACAAGTTGTGAAGTAATTTCATAATAATATATTATAACTGTTTATACAAAAATACTAGAGTAGAAGAAAAGGTGAAATATTCAGATCACAGTAGCCCTATACAGCAAGCATTGCCATCTCCTAATTCAAATTGAAACAAGGCAGCCGGAACGACAGCAATATCCACCGCCGCAGATGTGAATGTGGGAAAAGTTATGGATCGTTAAAAGCAAATTAAACAATAGCTCTGGGCAACGGGAAGGCAGGTGGAAGCCTATTTAAGTGCAAGGGTATGGAACATGGGTTCTGCACGTCGTCTTGATGGGGAGAACATTTGACTAAAGTTTCACGAAATTCGTTCTAGGGGTTGAAAAGTTGCAACTTTCATGAAATTCCTTCAAGGCTTTTCAAAACACACAACTGGAGATCTTGACATTAAGGCCATGTTGGAACATGGGTTCTGCACGTCGTCTTCATGGGGGAGAACGGTTGACTAAAGTTTCATGAAATTCCTTCTAAGGGTTGAAAAGTTATGGACCGGACACGAAATATGCTCAAACACCACAGGCGGCCTTGACATTGAGCCAGCCATGTTGGAACATGGTTTCTGCACATAATGTTCATGAACTGAACATTTCACTTAAGTTTCATGATATTCATCCCAGGGGTTCAGAAGATATGAACTGGACATGAAATGCATGGTTAAAATCTTCAAACACCTCTGGTGACCTTGACATTGAGTCGGCCATGTTGGAACATGGGTTCTGCACGTTGTCTTGATGTATTGACTAAAGTTTCATGAAATTCCTTATAGTGGCTGAAAATTATGGACCGGACACGAAATGTGCGCGCACGGAAGGACGGACGGACGAACAGATGTACGGACGTACGGACGGACAAAGACCACTCCTATTTCCTCCAGCCGCTTAGCGGCGGGAATAAATATACTGCAAAGATCGGAAACGGTAACATTATGGTTAATGAAAAAAGATGGACAGAAAGAGCTTTTCTTCGATTGTTTGATATCTTTGGCACCAATTAAGTTGAGTCGATCACCGATTGCATTTGTACCTGACGTTCTTTCAAGTAAACTTTTTCTACAGGACTATCCAAAAATAATGTACATACACCAGCAATAATTTATTCATATTTAGCGATTTAAATTTAAATATTGTTGGAATCGAAAATGCTTGTTTTTATGTGTACAACTAACTGAATTTCGGCGTATAATTAAACAAATGTGAAATATGCATATCAGGAATCGCCACATTCAGAAAAATCAGCCTCTCACACAGTCAAGAAGAAGAGAGGGAGAGAGCATGGTTAATAAAATGATCAATTTCAAAAGAGACGCCACTAACAATTATCAAAAATGAGAACCCGAGGGGTTACCGCCTTGGAACGGTCAGTGTCAAATCAAATTGCCACTGGGGGTTTAAACCAGATTCTAGGGTGCACCAACCTCACACTTGCCCCAACAGGTTCTCATAACACAAAACAAATACAAGTTGTCTTGGTGAAATCACTGCAACCCACTTATCGGCTCAACAATGTTGCATGCAAAAGCACACAAAGTAACATATACAACATAAGAATCTAATAGCACTGCAAAACCAAAGGGCGGGTATTTGATGCTCTTACCGAGACCAGAGCTCCTGGAGTAAAATCAGCAAGAACACGATGACAGGGATAAAAGAAACAAATCGAGTTTAGGTTCTTTTAAGAAAAGATTTCCCCATAAACCTTCATAAACTCTTAAACCCCTGCCACCGTCGTGCAACTAAAGAGGTAAGCATAATGATCAACTGTAGAAGGGTTAATCACTAGGCATGCAGAGCGCTGTAAAATATAATGTTGGTAACCTTTCTTTTTAAATTTACAGATGGTTTTAACGAATAACCGGGAGAAATTAACATTGCCCTTTATCTTCTTAAGTTTATAAATTAAATCTCCATAAAAATCTGGCTGTGAAATACCTTGTTGCAATAGTGATTTTAAACTGCACCTGTATTTATGAATTAGATCTGGGTATCGACGATAAAACTTGCAAAATGTTTTCCTTAATGTGTGATACCGATAAGCAAACTTCCGTTTCGGACAACTGTTTACGGATAAATCGTGCTTTTCATTTTACTCGTCCTGACTGAGACGAATGAATAGCGTGTATTTTCAGCTCGATAAAAAGTCATGCTTTATTTTACATTTTGTTGATAAGTTAATAATTTCCATTTCCTTAACATGAAAATCAAACAGTTCATGGTGTGCTTGTGAAAAAAATGGCGCGTTACAAAGTTTAAGGTCCTTATAAGGCTTTTCACACTTTTTGTTGAAAAGGCCAATCGTCATTGTAAGGCATTGTTTATCAATGCCGTTTTGGTGTTTTTTTACTCTTAGACTATTAATATTCATTTAGCCGTTAATGTTGTTCTGGAGACAGAAATATCGCGAATATCCGACGCTTTTATTGGCAGTGTACGTTGATGTAGAATAACAAGAACACTAAAACTTGGATAATTTTATTCAGAACTGGATGAATGTGCCAGCAACCCGTGCGTGAACAATGCAACGTGTGTGGACGGCATAAATAAGTATTCGTGCAAATGTATGCCTGGATATAACGGAACAAATTGTCAGATCGGTAAGTCATTTAAACTAGTTCATGAAAATATAAAAACACTAGTTTTAAGGTAATGTTTCGCGGAAGTGATTATAAAAGAAATTGGATGAATACATGCTTCTTTTTTGATTTTCTAGATATAGTTTCTACAATGATTCTTTGTTTCGTTTTTGCATCAACTGTGGAAAGTATGTGATGATCTAGTGAGAATTGCCATGTCTGTCATGCGCATTCACCGATTACATGTACTTCTATATAGAAATACTATAACACTGATTGCTTTGAATTTTTTTCAGAAATTGATAATTGTACCAGCAATTCGTACGTACACAATGTGACTTGAGTAGTCGGTTTATTTATGCAGATGTTTCTTAAGACGGAACATACTGTTACACCGATGAATCAATTAAACATATTTAAGGTAGTTCGCGCCCATGGCCGAAAACGACGTCAAAAATGAAAATCAAATTAACACTTGATACTTTGCATAAAGTCGTAAAAATCATTTATCCTTTGCCTGGTTACCAAATTTTTGGAATGACGTTGCGCGCTTTCGAATTAAACGCGCAACTTGGTGGTAGCTGTCTTTAGCTGTTTCACTGTAACGTGAATAACTTTTAAAACAATGGCGTTAAATCTTTTGTTAAAAGTGTTTGCGATAAAACAAAACTATTTTTCTACTTTTTCGTTATAAAATTCAAATCAAGGTTTATTTCACGGACATTTAAAACGACGTCACACATTAAGGTGAAACGCGACACAAGTTATTTATTGAAGATGACTCCAGCATTAACCCGCAAACCGTGTTTCGATGGATCAAATAATTGTTTAGATATTTACCTTCAAAGTTAGCTCAACGCCAGTTTTTGCAGTGACATCAACGACGCTCGCCGAACACTTTTTCGGGGCTGGCTGAATATTGGGTTTTTCAATTTCATTTATTCTTTCACAGATGAATTTGCGTTGAAAACACCTTTTCGGTGATATAAGATTTAACAAAATTATGAACAGTTTTGACAACGTTATTTACCGTTAAACGCATTTTTCGCGATAAAATGGACGTCGATTTTTGCCTTTTTTTTCTGTCGACTTTTTGATCACTTTGAACCAGGAAGTAAGATTTCCTTGAATTTCTTGAAAACCCTAGTATTATTTTGACGAATTGGCACTCAACATTGTAGACCAGCATATACTTATTTCAGGTATGAGTTGCTTTGGTATATTGTTCATGAATTTCAGAGTTCTCATGCAAATGGTTTTTCTTTTGTTTTAGTATGTGCTTGGTAATTAGAACATGAATTAGACTAAATTGAGCTTGCAAACATATACTACATCCATAGCTAAATACATTTAATAACTAAAATCTAGGTGGCAATAAGTATTTCCCCCAAAATTCATTTTTTGAAATTTTAGCCTGTTTTCGCCATTTGCAATGTTTGCGATACCTTACATATTGTGGGAAATCGAAGTTGCTGTTTTTTATGTTTGCAACTACCTGATTGTCGGCGTATAATAAAGCAACTTCCGTTTCGGACAACTGTACCGCTTATAAATCATGCTATTCATTTTATCCGTCCCGCTGAAACGAATGAATGACGTGCATTTTCAGCCCGATATGACCTCATGCTTTATTTTACATTTTGTAGATAAGTTTATAATTGCCCGTTTCTTTACATGAAAAACGAAGAGTTCATGGTGTGCTTGTGAAAAAAATGGTGCGTTATGTCCGACACTTTTACAAAGTTTAAAATAAGGCATAGTTTCACAGTATTTGTTGAAAAAAAAATCAACAACCGTCATGATGGTAAAGCGTCTTTGGTGTTTTATACTAATAATACTCATTTAGCCGGTTTGATTAATTTCTTCATCTGCTCACTATTAAACAATTCTTCAGAAATTTTAAAGTATCGTCAATGAATATTTGTTTGTTTTTATCGACTTTTCGAAATGTTAATGATGTTCTTGTAACAGAAATGTCGCGAATATCCCACGCTTGTGTTTGCTCACTATTAAACAATACTTCAGAAATTTAAAAGTATCATCAATGAATATTTGTTGGTTTTTATCGACTTTTCGAAATGTCTATGATGTTCTTGTGACAGAAATGTCGCGAATATCCCACGCTTATGTTTGCAGTGTACGTAAATGTAAAATAACTATAACACTAAAACTTTGATTTTATTAAGAACTGGATGAATGTGCCAGCAACCCGTGCGTGAACAATGCAACGTGTGTGGACGGCATAAATAAGTATTCGTGCAAATGTATGCCTGGATATAACGGAACAAATTGTCAGATCGGTAAGTCATTTAAACTAGTTCATGAAAATATAAAAAGACTAGTTTTAAGATAATGTTTCGCAGAAGTGATTATAAAAGCAATTGGATGAATACATGCTTCTTTTTTAGATTTTCCAGATATAGTTTCTACAATGATTCTTTGTTTCGTTTTTGCATCAACTATGTGGAAAGTATGTGATGATCTAGTGAGAATTGCCATGTCTGTCATGCGCATTCACCGATTACATGTACTTCTATATAGAAATACTATAACACTGATTGCTTTGATTTTTTTTCAGAAATTGATAATTGTGCCAGCAATTCGTACGTACACAATGCGACTTGTGTAGTCGGCATCAATAGTTACGTTTATTTATGCAGATGTTTCTTAAGACGGAACACAATGTTACACCGATGAATCAATTAAACATATTTAAGGTAGTTCGCGCCCATGGCCGAAAACGACGTCAAAAAATGAAAATCAAATTAACACTTGATACTTTGCATAAAGTCGTAAAAATCATTTATCCTTTGCCTGGTTACCAAATTTTTGGAATGACGTTGCGCGCTTTCGAATTAAACGCGCAACTTGGTGGTAGCTGTCGTTAGCTGTTTCACTGTAACGTGAATAACTTTTCAAACAATGGCGTTAAATCTTTTGTAAAAAGTGTTTGCGATAAAATAAAACTATTTTTCTACTTTTTCGTTATAAAATTCAAATCAAGGTTTATTTCACGGACATTTTAAACGACGTCACACATTAAGGTGAAACGCGACACAAGTTATTTATTGAAGATGACTCCAGCATTAACCCGCAAACCGTGTTTCGATGGATCAAATAATTGTTTAGATATTTACCTTCAAAGTTAGCTCAACGCCAGTTTTTGCAGTGACATCAACGACGCTCGCCGAACACTTTTTCGGGGCTGGCTGAATATTGGGTTTTTCAATTTCATTTATTCTTTCACAGATGAATTGGCGTTGAAAACACCTTTTCGGTGATATAAGATTTAACAAAATTATGAACAGTTTTGACAACGTTGTGTACCGTTAAACACATTTTTCGCGATAAAATGGACGTCGATTTTTGCCTTTTTTTCTGTCGAATTTTTCAAAATTGTGAAAATTTCCCGAATTTAATTTTTGATTTTATTGCTTAAAAAGTTTGAAAAAAAGCAATTCCAATCAAATAAACGAATAAAATTTGGAGGTTACCGACTTTGTTATTTCGCCATGTCCGTTTTCAGCACCCCCCTTTAATAAATACAGAAATACTAGAATGTTGACTGGTATAAATTGTACAGAAACGAATGAATGTACCAGCAACCTGTGCGTGAACCATTCGACCTGTATGGACGGCATAAATCGTTATTTATTCAGATGTATGCTTGGCAATTACGGAACAAATGGTCAGACCGTTGAGTCATTTAAAGATACGAGTGAAAATGTAAAATATCGTACAAGTTTTAGCTTTCCAAAAAGCTAGTCGGTCATTAGCATGACATTTAAACAAAAAGACGGCTCTGAGATTTATACTTCTCTAGAACAATGTCGTTAGCATGTTCGTATTTATTTAGAATTTCCGCCGTGTAATATATATGCTCGCTCTCGTCACACATTTTGTTTCAAGTTTTTATGATGTAAAATTCGTTGTATGACAGTGCTTATTATTGTGTCACCTGCAATACCAGGTAGACACGTATAGATCCTATTCAGGCTATTGTCCGGCGGCGTAGGCCGCTGCATTGGCGGCTGCGTGTTCATGTAGCCCATAAACTTAAATGTGAAATTTAATGTTGCCCATAAGTTTGTAAGATGTGACCTATTAACTTGATTCCTAAGCAACACTATATTGGTGCGAAGATCTGCATTCCATCTATTCAAAAACACACAGGGGTATAACTTACTTGTAAGGAAGTGCTGGTTAAGTAGCAGTGCACGTGTTTGTTTTACAAGCTGGCATCTTAGATTGCATTTTACACGTGCCTTTTTCGTTTTTATATCTTATAAACATATATCTCGACTGCTACTTAGAATTTTTCTCCAACATACAATTAAATAATGCATCCCAAACAAAGCCAAAAAATGTATTGATTCACAATTTTATATCTAAAGACTGCTAGTCGGTTGAAAATGTCGCAGTTTTACAATTTAACTTGGATAATACTTGGAGAAATGATGCCGATAAACACAAAAAGTATGATTAACCGTTTGAACGTTTTGGAAAGAAAGCTTAAGTGAATAACAATATCAGTTTAAACTTTAGAATACTTGGAATAATTGTTTTTCATGGAATTCATTATCTTCGATCTGGTCTGTGGACTATAGCATGAACTTAATCTTGGCTGTAGGCAATTTATAAACTGATCTCTTAAAAAGCTGCAGTAGCATTGTCTGTCTTCTCAAGCAGGTATATTCAGGTCGTCTTTGATTTACCGGGGAGCGGCGCGAACTGGCCAGTCCCGACTCAGCCATAAAGTATCCCGACTTTGCCGGTAATTTATTATCACTCACATGGAATATTTCCAGGTTATATTCTTTACATGATTGATAAAATATGGAAATTCCGTAGGCTTCGAATTCGCCGATATGGAATACTGGTGGCATCAAAATATAAACGAAAAGAAGACAGCTTTATGTTGGCAAATATTTTTCTGAGACGCAAACTTGCAAAAATAAATGGTTTTATATTAGGTTTCTGTTTAAGTTATTGTTTCGTCAGCTTGTAAATGAAGCTCAATCACCTTTATACTTTAAATATTTTTCTTTTTCATAGTTTTGTTATTCGTGAATTATAGATCGTCTATTACTGAGAGTTACATGAACGTACCCATGAACGAAATCAAAAGTGTAAAACATTCCCCGCGAAAACCCTAACCCTCATATCTGACCTCACATACACACACTATGTCACTGACCTTGTTCGGTCTTAAGTCAATGCTAATTAAAACAATAGCATTATTTTTAGAAATACAGTAAAGTAGACAACACAAGCAATGACATGTTTATGAAAATGGCGATCGTTTGGGAAAAAACTATATGACCACCACCCTTTGAAGTAATTTTCCGGCTGAGAAGGAGTACTTGTGAAACAGCTTTAAAACAGTGACATAATGCCAACAATTTGGTCAAAGAATTAATTAAAAACAAATAATTTTTCGTTGTAACAGTTTCAGAGAAAATCACAATAACAAGACAATGTGATCAGCACAAAGTAAAATTCATAAATGCATCAACATACGAATACATTTCTTACCGTCTCGTAACGACCACTGACCTGATTTGACCTGATTTGCTGACCTAACTAGACCTACACTATTTGAACGTTGGTAATTAAATTAAGATTCTGACTGCAAATAAGCGTCGCTTGTCTGCTATGTGTACAAATACGCATCGACTGTGAAAAGTTCTATGGTACCGCTATGACCAAGGAGGCATTCATGTTAGTACATATTCATCCAGTTTGACGATACTTAAACAACTGCATTATTTCTTCACGTCCTTAATAAAATTATAAATTAAGTATACAAGTAACATGATTATCTACATTAATGTGTTTTCCGGTAAACGTCTTCTCTATATATCAAGCAAGCAAACATCATCCTCTGCACTATCCTTTTGCATGCGTCTTAGAAACAGGTGGCATAGTCTAAATTATCCTTTCTGGACCGTGAGTCACTGTTAACCGGTGTTCAGGCTAAAATGCTCAAGTTTGGTCGATTATAATATGTCGGTCATCAGGATGACCGACAATTAGGCATAGTTTCGCAGCATTGATTATACATTTAAAGGCATTGCAATACGACCATGCTCAATTTTAAATATTTTAGACAGTCTTAAACAATGCTAAATTTTGATTCGTTTTACATCTTCTGCAAGCTTAAGATAGTTTATTATGTTATGTTGTAAGAAATGTCCTTTTGCAATGAACGTTTATATAGAAATAATAGAACAGTGACTGCTTTGAATTTATTCAGAAACGGATGAATGTGCCAACAACCCGGGCGTAAACAACGCGATCTGTGCGGAAGGCATAAAGCGTTATTCGTGCAGATTTATGACTGGCTATAACGGAACAAATTGTTTTATCGAAATGTAATTTAATGTAAAAATGCTCATGAAAAAGAAAAACAGACGTTTTATACGACATAGTTTCACAGTATTTATTGAATATGCAAAGCGTCATGGAAAGTGAATATCTGACGTTTGTGTTTGCAGTATTTATGTAGCATAAATAGAAATCTATAACTTTGACTTTATTCAGAACTGGATGAATCTTCTAGCAACCCTTGCGTGAACAATGGGACCTGTGTGGACGGAAGTAATCGTTATTCGTGTAGTTGTTTGCCCGGATATTACGGAACCAATTGTCAGATCGGTTAGTCATTGAAACAGGTTAATGAAAAATGTAAAAGAAAGTTTTATTAAATATAGTTTCGCAGCACTGATTATTAAAACAATGAGATAAGTATGTGATGGTCTAAGAAAGAAATACCGCGTTTTCCCTGCACCTTTACGGAGTAAGTCTTTATAGAAATACTAGAACCATGAGTGCTTTAAATTTATTCAGAAATCGACGAGTAACCAGTGCGTAAACAATGCGACTTGTGTAGACGGGATATATAGTTATTCATGCAGATTTATGGCTGGATATAATGGAAACAATTGCCAGATCGTAAAGTCATTGCAACATGTGCTAGGATAAGCATTATGACCAGGTATCGTGGAAATGATGCCGTGGTTCATGCATTATGAGTGTCCTTTTTCGGCGTTAGCTGTCTAAGCTCACTTTTGACCTAATTTTTCGACGAATGAAATGTTGTAAATAATACTCGTATGCTATTATTATGCAGCGGGAAAATGAAATAAACTATTTCGATTGGTAGCTTTTTACATCAGAGAGGCATCCAGCAGGGTGGAGAGGTATCTAGTGGGATTTTTATTATTATGCAGCAGGAAAATCAAATAGATTATTTCGATTGGTTTTTAGAGGGTGTAGTTTACGATTACCGTAACGATTTTTATATTTGGTGTCAGTATTTACCTGACACTTCGGTACATGTTCGAGCATTTTCGTTTTTAAAAGCAATACTTGTATTGGAGAAAAATATTTACGATTTAAATATTCAGTTAAATCAATATTGATGGCTTAAATACAATTTTATATGGAATATTCTTGGGTGTCAGGTAAAAATTTGCGTATATTGATTACAATATAAAGTGTTAAACGAAAGAAAAGTGCATATATTTCTAGTTCTTACTGGTTCCTTTCTAGTTCCTTTGATACTGATTGTTAATTTCAAGAGCGAAAGTCAATATCTCTGTAGTGTAGTGGCTAACTCTCTCGCCTCGCAATCGGAGGGCCCCGGGTTCAATACTCAGGAGGAACACTCTTTTACGTAAAAGTTAATTTACGTAAAAGTTGGTAGATTTCGCTCTTGCAACAAGCCGTTATTATTCATATTTATCAATTTTCAAAGACATTAATTCATCTTGAGTTCTAACTCTACAAGAGGTATTTTATTGAAACTGAATAACTGTAGATCAAGGCTTAATGTAAGGCGTTGCTTCTGGTTTAAACCCCTGTGGCAATTGGATTTGCCATTGACTGTTCCAAGGCGGTAACCCCTCGGGTTCTCATTTTTGTTAATTCTTTGTGGTGTCCTTTTTGAAACTGAACATTTTCTTAACCATGCTCTCTCTCGCTCTTCTTCTGACTGTGTGGGGAGGCTGTTTTTTCTGAATGTGGCAATTCCTGATATGCATATTTCACTTTTTAATCGACTTATTATCACCGTATGAAATTGTTGCAACAGTTTCAACATTTTTTTGAAAGACATTTTCAATAAATGTATGAGTTGTCATGATTCGGTCGCTTAATCTCTAGATCATACTAAGAAGGCTGGGAGGGTTCGTCAACAGCTATAACAAGTAAAATAAAATAACTAAACTGTGTCTGCTACGCCTCTCTATATTTCTTTCTTTCATATATACATGTATATATAAATCTTTTCCATCAACGCCGTCTATCTTTTTTATAGATATTTCTTGTTACAATTGATATTCATTAAACCAGTTTCGCTAAGACAGAAAAATGATATGCATTTGCAGTTCTCTATAAATACATTTTCCATTTAACATTTCCTAGTCATAGTTTAAATAATGATAAATTCTCTTTTCACATGCATCGAAATCACGAAGATTGTAAGCTTGCGACTGAAATGTCGCGTGTACATTGTACTTTAAAATATAAATACTTGAATATTTGAAAATTGTCAGTTCGGTAAGTCAGGTTGAAAAAACAGGTTGATAAAATGTTTAATAAAGTTTTTATAAGGCATATTGCTACCATGCTAAAATATGGTACCTATCATAAATGTTGATGTTCTTTTATTTAAGTAAAAATTGTTTACTTAAATTGAAATATTTATTGTGTTACTTAATTTTGAAGTTTATTGTCATAATCAGTTTGATACTTAGTTACATAATCAACATCTATAATTCAGCGTAAGCGGTTTGACAATTTTATTACTGATAAGATGTAGATATCCTTATAGTTGTCACGGTTACGATTGCCCGAGGCAGGTAACTTATCGTAAATTTTAGGGATTTTATAACTATTTAAAGATATTCTAATTTTGACTCTACACTAAGAAACATCTAAATTTTAAACAAGAGCGAAGGAATATCGTTCACAAATAAGGATTACCTTAATTGCATTTTATAAATAGTGTTTTATATTTGACATATATTTGTAAGTGAAAACCTTGCTCAGGATTACCTGAAACAAATATTGTGAATATCAATTAATTGTTATTTATCGTTATCAACAATCATATCGAGCTAAACAAATAAATACAGAAACTTTACACGTGTTCTTTACTCCGACGGGAACCCGACGGATTGCTGGTATGCTCGCTCGTACGAAAAAGAGAACTCTTGGGGTTACCGCCTTGGAACGGTCAGTGGCAAAACAAATTGCCACTGGGGGTTTAAACCAGGTTCTAGGGTGCACCAACCTAAGCTCTGCAGATTCAGGTTGCTCTGTTTTGGTCACGGCACCAAAACGTAAATGTAGTATGAAATAAGGAGTAAGTTTAAGGTTGGATCCTTTTATTTTACGCTACTCAAATCACATTAAACACAAACAACGGAAGTGACGTAACGTCACCTATAGCGCGTTAACGTTTCATATATATTAGCGTTGGTGTTATTCTCAACAAAGCTTCTCATATGAGAACCTGTTGGGGCAAGTGTAAGGTTGGTGCACCCTTGAACCTTGTTTAAACCCCCCAGTGGCAAATTGTTTGGAAAATCTACAGTTCTTATCATATTGATATTAAAACACATGGTACTTACGATAACCTGACTTACTGCGAATTCTTCAGAGTGCAAGAATCCTTCAAGTAGCCTGTATTGTAACTGTGTCGACGAATGTCCAGGCGCAATCGATGAGGCTATATGCGGTAACATTAAATATACTTTGATGACATCTACTATAGATTTGTGTTTGAAATTCAGATAATTTTGTAAAGATGTATAATAATGAAAAAAAATCCCTCAATCAGTGTAGTTTTTACTTTCAATTACCCCCTTGATGGTTATATGCTAATTTAAAATCATGCAGAATGTCAATCATTGTGGGATACGGAAGGAAGGTACTAGGACTTTCACTTACATGGTTGGGTTGGCGTTGACAATGTATTTTGTAGAACTTAGGATAGCCTAAACGAGTACCATTTACTTTTTCTTTACGATCTGACCGCATGAAGCCAAAAGCTATTGCACGCTGTGCTGCATGGGTCTGGTTTCGTAAATCCGTGCTTGGTACGCAAAACCCATACAGCTATTCTTCAACACATACAATGTACTATCTCGAATTACCGAAAACTTTAATTCCGAATATCTTTCTTGATTTTCCTAAGTAAATGTTATCTATCCGATAATATCTGAAATCGTATTCAACATGTTCCAGCAACATTTTTGTCTACTAATGTTTCAACTTTCAACAATTTTTCAAGCACATAGAAAGTGTCCCTAAACAAACTTTTTTCCAGCATACAGTGTTGAAACTAAATTACATTACCTCTAGATTCTTCAAATGCTCACCCAGACAAACTGGATCTTCATCTGACAGTAGTAAATCTTCGATTAAAACAAGTACAAGTGTCTCTCAAACATTTTAACTACCATGTTTGCTTTTTGTCGATTCACTCCATAAATTATGGGGATTACACTTTTTATTTAAGCTCCAATATCAGTGCACTTTTTTCTGTGATACCACATACATCGAAAAGCATATTCGACCGGGAGCAAAAAAATACTTTCTGTCCGTCGCTGCTTGAGTCGCTTTCTGCCAATTGGCGGCAAAAAAGTTTAGTCTATCGATAGATAAGCCAGAAGTTTTGTTTAACAGAAACAGTATGGACAATATATGGAAGGGTTCCAACAACATTTTGACATAAAGATCATTACTGTACTTTTTTAGAAAATACTTTTTCTTAGATTTTTTTTTTCGAGTTTTTTATGCCAAATGTTTTTGAAATAAGTACACCACAAAAATTCGTTTGATAGAAATAAAAATCATATTTTAGTGCTCAAAGGTGGCATGCCACTGTCCAACTTATAAATACTGTATTATTTGGTAATCGATAAAAAAGCTATCTATATCAGCAATTAAAAAAATAAACTTGATGCTATTAATATATAAAATATGACACCAGATGAGTCTGTAAAAGTTCTACTTTACATGGAAAAAATCTCTTAACATTTTGTTAATACATTAGTCTACACTTGTATTGTTGCCATCTGCTAAGTGTGCATTTAAAATATGTTTTCTCTGTTTTTGTTAATATTCGTTTCAGAATGCGCAAATGGCTATAGTAATGAGTTTGTCACGATCCCAGGAAAAGCCATTGATGGTTGGAATATCCTCGATCAAGCTGTCTCCAGCGCTGACGAATGCCAGAAACTATGTATCAACACAAAAGGCTGTCTGAGCTGTGAACTCTACAAATAGTTTAACAGATGTTATATTAACTATGAGTCACCAATAACAAAACCAATTGCTTATAAAGATGATCAAACCTACGACTTCTTTGCGAGGAAATGTTTGTGTAGGCATTGATACAATGTTTCTCTTTTTATTTTGACGTTGAACTCGTGTAAGAATGTATAGAATGAGAAGCCAAACGTAAAAGTATAGCATGTCTACAAGATCGTTAACAATAATTTTAATGTCATATTAAATAGAACTACAAACACATGATTTTATTTTGATGTTACCGTGATTTCTACTCCCATGCGACATCAATTTTGGTTTTCGTATGACTTGTTTGCAATTGTTGTAGGCAATGCGTGATGAGAAGGTGTGTTTATGTTTTCTGTGTTCTTTATTTTAAATGCGGTTGTTTAAATCTTTCTCTGGTCTGGTAACACGTGGAATTTATGAGGTATCATTTTATTTCGCGCTGGTTTAATTTTCGTGTATTTCGCGCTATGACATTTGCGCGAAATGTTAGCCCAGCCAAATTGAACAATTGAACAGTGTGTCTAAATGGAATAACACAATTTCGCGAATTCATGCCCACGCAAAATATTAATTTGTGTTTTTTTTTTCCTCGAATATTCGTCCCTGCGAAATTAAATGATACTACAGTAATACAATCTTAACTAAACGCAACGAACACTTGAATTAAGATAGTAACATAAACACGATCTTCAACGCTTTGTTCCGTCATGCTTAACGTTAGACCCATTCCATGTTAGACCAGGTTATAGAACTTGAGTTTGAACTCCATGCTCAAAACTCAATTTTATTTTATTTTTTCTTTAAAGAAACTATTGTTGTTTATCAGGTGTTTCGGCACAACATTGTTTTTCGTTAAAGAATTGAAATCAAGCAAGTTAAGCATTATAAATTAGTAAATTTTAATCCTAGAGTTTGAGAATGAAATTGAGTTGTGAGCATGGAGCACGTATTCAAGTTTTATAACATTGGATCCTGACAAAGGAAATTATGTACTATACATGTAAATTGTAATTGTATATACCTTTGCTAAAATGTTGTCGTGACAGTAACCAAATAGATCTTCTTTAAGTTGGGACATTGTTTGCGGCGTCGGCCTTCATGTATCTACTTAAAATAATGTAAGCTCACTGCCGCACTTAGAGAGGATATGCCTTGCAAAACTTAGTGTTTTAATCAGTAGACAATCAACGGAAGGAAAATATGCAGTATATCGGACGCCTTTCCCTTTTTGTACACTTGAATTGTACACTTAAGGATGTTCGCCTGGTTTGCTAAAGTAATTTAACTTTTCTATATATTTTGTCAGGAGTTAGTCTATTCATTAACTAGCAAAAACCAAGTAAAAAATGTAGGGATCATGGTGCTTCTTTTTTCAAAAAGTTCGATTTTATCAACATACCCTCAGAAATTTTGCAAAGTTTTAAACTCGCAAAAATAAAAGGGTGGTGTTTGATGAATCATTTTCAGAGGCTGTTCTGCAAGCAGTTGTTGCAAGTTTTTACCGAATCGGTTTACAGACACATTAAACAACACATCTGTTGCGCATATTTTGACTTCCTTGCTTTCGCTTGGAAAACAGAGCATCAATTACCCCACCCATGTAATTATAAAGCAGAAGTTTGTATATCACGAACATGGAGTAAAAATAGTGCATAGATTAATTTAACTTTTTTAAACTTTAATTATAGCCATGTTTATATATCAATCTTCACAATTACACCAAAAAATATGGGGTCACCGACCATTTAAGAAAAATATTCACAGTTATTTCCAAAAACGTCATTTTTAAGAAAATTGTGCTATTGATGAGGTTTTCTTTTTTAAATGGTGGTTTTCACCACCAAAGGCATTATTTCTGAAGGTTTGCATAATACTGTATTAGAACATTCATGGTTTGAAGTAAAAAAAAAGGTCAGGTACTTGGAAAATAGATGAAAATGCCTATAAAACTACCCCAACCACCAATTTAAAATGTACAATAAAATTATTTTGTTATCTGGAACATACTAAGTCTTATCTGTTTTGTATGAAATATAACTAGAAATGAAAAACAAGCTTATATAAATGATTATTACAAAAACTAATGTAGTTAATCAAAGGTATTTAGTTTATAAAATTGATATGAAAAAGTATGTTGAAACTACAGGCTGATATTTTAAATAAAACTTCAGCACTCCACACAAATTAGATATTTTAAAGCTTTCTGTGATTTTGATTTTTTTTAAGATTGTAAACATGTTCATAACACTGACATTAGAAATTAATAATGATATACATGTTATACATGTTGTCCCTGAAGAACACCATTCACAAGTTCACAACACCTTCGGAGGCTTTAAAACTGTATTAAAGAAGAAACATATTAACAAATGTTCTTGGAATATATCACTGCAGCCGTCAGTAAGTTACAGCAATATATGCAAAAAACATCAGTTAAGTTAAATATTTTTTTAGAGATTCAACCAAAATTTTTGTAAAATCTCTTGCTTATTTGAAAGAAAACATTTGTTATATTACCCCACCCACTAATGCACAGGAAACATAATAAATTGTATAGTTTTTTTCCTTTTGCTCACTTTTGTAGGAATAAAACATATGAACAATCTAACACTGCTAAATCAAACTTTTTTGAAATAATACATTTATTTAAGATAAAGACTACTTTATTGTAATTAAAAGTTATGCACCCTTGTTTCAGATACATGTATATGGTTCATTCATTCTGGAAACATTTGAAGTTGCAAGTAATGCAGTGCTGTTACTTTTCAACTAAACTTCTCTGCCTTCTCCTAGTCATACGAGAACTTGCTTACATTCTGTATTATGATGTTTTTGTGACTATAAATACTTAAGGCCTATATATATATATATATATATATATATATATATATATATATATATATATATATATATATAATAATGTAGGTCACTGGGTCAGGATTAGTTTTGCCGGTTGTTGTTGCTGTTGTTGTTTAACATTCATAATTACTATCAGAATGATTTACGGGCTAGTAGGTAAAAAGTGAATTTTGAAATTTGATTACTAAAGGCAATAAATACGCGTCGTTAGTTATAGTTAGATAACGCATAAACATCATTATTTCAGTTATTATAATTGCATAAAATGTGCCATCGATATTTGCTATCCTACAAAGGTTATTGCCGGGCCCCTATGGACGCCGATTTACACAATCAATAACATTTGTCAAATGTATTTTCTTATGTCTTTCAAGACAACAACAACAACAACAACAACAGATAAAAGTCTTAATGAACAAAAACAACAACAACAGCAAACGATCATTTAAAACTTATAAAATAACCCGTGTTAATTAAATAGACCTAGTTTTTCTTACCAAACAGTGTTTGTTTATATTTATAAATTAATTTATTTATTCTTAATTCAACACAATTTATTTTTCATTTCGGATAACCATTTTTTTTGTCTTATTTTGTCTGAATTTCATAACTATCAAGATAACAAAAACACTGACGGTTACTTATCAATATCACAATTAAAATATCGTGTCTCGCTAATAAATCCCATTTCGTACCTCTACTATAATAATCCCGTATCGAGCCCCCCGGCCATAAAACACACTTCCGCGATAAAACAAAGCAGGTTAGCATTAATTCTATTTTTAGAATATCTATATCCCCACTACAATTTGATTGGATTAAACAGTTTAACAAACTAATCCGATAGGTTCAACACTTTAAGATCATAGCGTAACCACTTGTTGATTTTAATTATCATCATACCCCTGATGAAGTCAATTAAATGTTGACGAAAACGTTCGGGTAGTTTTACCAAATCAGCACTGTAAGAACAAAACACCTTTCCCATATTATATATATATATATATATATATATATATATATATATATATATATATATATATATATATATATATATATATATATATATATATATATATAGCTGGTATATTGAGATAAAGCAATACTATTAAAATGCAACTTTAGTTCCTCACCAATAGCAATATATAAACTATTGTGAAAATACCAAACATGTGAAAAATAATCACATTATAAAAAAGACAAAATCTTATTTGTAAACAAGAAATGCAATTATATATTATTGTATTATTTTTTCATTTTCAGTACATGAAAATGTATTATGTTGTCTAAGCAAACTGATGGAATTCCTGTATTCGCAGATTGCATTAAACTTCTATTTGAAAAATCAATGAGTCTCTTTAAAAACAAAAATGCATGGAAAACTTCATTTTAATGATGTATTAAGAAAGATTTTTACCAGAAATACTGCCTTGTTTTCATTTCACAGACAAGAAGTGTAACATGTTTTGCTGAAAATTTGGAATAGATTCATTAAAACTTAATATTTGCTTAAAAACATATAATTTATTTTAATTGAGTAAAAAATTTATTTTAATAGAGTAAAGTCATTTTTAAATAAATTAGAAAAACAGATAAATATTCACTTTTATTACTCTCAAGAGAGCATCTCAGGTGGAATTTAACAGTATGAAAAAATGATATAACTAATAATGAATAATTTCCTTGTTCGGCAGCCACTTTCAAGGAATGTATGGGGTTGTGGTGACTGTCACTTCACTTTTTGGACCTACAGTGCAGTGTTGGGCAACGGGTAATGGGGTAACCAAAATTAAAATAGTGGGATGAAAATATAAAGGCCTCGACTGAGATTTTACTGTAGGATCTCCACAGTATGTGACAGGAAACCGCCAGGAATAGAACTTCAGATCTTTGGCATACTGCAAGCAGAGCACACTTAAAATGGCATAACATTTATTGTAAGCAGTTTTCTTAAATTTTTATGTTTATGTCACGGAATAAAATATGTGAGAAGTTACAAGTTTCATAACATGTGATCAATAATATCCTGAAGCTGAATTTATTCGGTCATACCGTTTTAATGGTCTCTCAAATGAACAAACACATTCCAGTTACAAAAATATGCAATATATGTTACTGTGATGTACGTTTTCATGGTGTGCAAGGGTGACTGATGTAGCATCCTGCATTGATTACGTGTAGGTTTTAACATAAGGGCGAATACGAATTTTACAGACCTAATGTTGACATGGACGAGTTTTATTAGTTGATGCAGCAAGATCAATACATGGTTCTTTCTAGACCAGTTTCTTGGTCAATTAGTTTACAGGTATCAATGAATGATTAAACTGAACCGGTGAATCTGAAATGAAGAAGACGTACAGTCTTTGATGCAGCTTTTGGTAATATCTTTCTATGTACATTTAATACAAATCTTTAAATCAATACTGTAATGAAACTCCCCAGATATTTAAAACAAGGCGACGCATGATCTCTTCAGGCAAGCAAATAAGTAATTTTAAAATCAATAAAATAATGAAACGTTTGTTAATAAATAATAATGTCATTAATCAAATGAATTCTTCCTGACTGGAATTGTTAATGGGCATTATTCCTATTAGCCCAATAACAAGGCCAGGGCTGAAGGTTATAAAGCTGAGATTGGAAACCAGTCTCAAATCTCAAGCATCTGATTGGCTGAAATGGCGACTGATCGCCATTTCAGACAATCAGATGCTTGAGATTTGAGACTGGTTTCCATGCTCAGTCTTATAACCTTGGGCACTGTATGCATTCACGTGTTTAATAACATAATGTCTTCACAAGACTTAAAGTACTGAACAAATACAACAACAAAGCCATCTTGCAATACCAGACGAGCAGTTTATTTGAGAAGTGCAGCCGGGTCAACAAGTATACATCAAATTCAACAAAACCAAAACCACTGATCTTTTGATATTGATATTGCAAAAAAAAAATTATATGAAATCGTATGTCCACGAAAGCAAATGTTAATTATCTAATCTTTCGTACAAGCGCATGAACCTTGATTTGTTTCCTTTATTTGGATGACTTAAAATGTTTCAATTCCCAAATAACGTCCGAACACGATTTGACTCGCCAAGTAAAAACCAGAGATAAAAATCATTTTTCCCGAGTTATTTAATAAAAAAAAATCTGGAAACCTGTACCTGTTTGTCAGTAACTAGCACCAGACAAATCGTTCGAATGTCGGGTCTCATTCCTTGTGGATATATGACTTAAAACAAGTCATTATGAATTTACATCAAAACAAGGATCATACAAACATGAAAAATGACATAAAGTTCATGTTTTCTACATGATTATCGTTCACTTTATCAGTATAAGGAATAAAACTTTTGAAATTAAATCATAATGGCTAGTATTGTACATGTTAATGATCTACTGATAAATTGACAGTCGTGCGACAACGAGTTTATTTACATATGGTTCGTCAGAAACAAGTTTTTACAATCAATATTGCCAGGTTCCCTTGAGCATAGAATAACCAGAAAAATATTTAATACGCCAATATCCGTCGTATGATCGTCTTCTGTTATATCACGTGACTGTCCAATTATCCTTAAGCAGTTATAAAAATTGTACATGGGTAAAGAAATAATAATAATAATAATAACAAGAAATATCATTAAAAAAGATAAACGGCGTATATGGTATGAAATGATGCAGTTTATAGCTGCTATTATTCACTTCATCTTGATTTACGTGTAAATTAATTCATTTATGCAGATTCGATGAACTATTTACACTCTAGACCTTAAATTGTAGTATTCTGTATAAACATACGTGCACATTATACTATTAACATCAATATACTGTTACATTAATAAGTTCGACGAATGTTGTTCTTATCGGCATGGAAGTAAATGACCTCTGATCAGTGATCTACTCTTTTATCAGGATAACAGATCAGTGCAATTTCCATTCAGCTTTTTTACAACGGAAAGCGCTAATTAAAATTAATTATACCCAATTTAAATCACACTCCTTTAACTCCCTTAAAGTATTAAATATTTAGTTACTGTAACATAAATAAGTCCTCGAATAACGAATGTTGCTCTTACTGACGTGCAATTGCTTGTTACATAGTATTGCCATTAAGCTATTGATCTTGATTCAGCCTGGCATCTAAATTTTATTTGTGTATAATTTTATCTTTGTTCATGTCAATTGTTTGTTGTGGAAAAAGTATTGTTTATGCTGAAATTTTAACATGTTTAATGATATCGGAGACGAGTGTTCAATGACAAACATGGCTACATTGTAATACCTGAGAAAAAAAATCGAAAAAAAACTAACAGTCTGTTTTGGCTATATCGCGCCAAGTTACAAGACAGCCAAATCAATGTGATGGCGAAAATTCCGTGTTGCATTATCCTATCCCATGGAATGAAGCTGTCAACTTAAAAAGAAAAAAATACAAAGTTAAGACTATTGGGAAAAGTGCCAATAAACATAACAAACAGGGTAAATAACTACCTTACTTCAACCCAGATAGAAAAAAAAGAAAGAGAGAATCTTTATTAGAACATATCATCATAAAAAATAACAATTTATTACAAAGGGTCGTATAAATCATAATATTGGGCTATATAAAGCTATTTGCTAACAATGAAATAATGTTCAATTATACAAAAAATTAAAAGTAAGATATTCATATCATGAATAGCCACATCTAGAAAACAAAACCTCCTCACAACCTCCTCAGATATCTTAAACGTAGAGAGGAAAAGAGACTGTGAGATTATCAATTGATTCATTTCAATAAAGAAACCACATACAATAAGGTTTACGCAAATAAGAACTTAGAGTTTACGCCTTGGAACGGTCATTGGAAAACAACTTGCCACTTGGGGTTTGGCACAGGTTTTATGGCGCATTAACCTTTACAATAATTAATAACTAGTTTAAAAATAAAATTGTACCTAGTACTTGTCTGCAAACAATATCATTTCCTGTCCAGATTCCATCGCTCCTGCAGAACCTTATATCAGTTCCGAGAACCTTTTCAAAGCCAGATATGCAGGACTGATCACAAACAGTTCCTACAACAAAGGGCTCTGAGCATCCCGTGAGTTGTACACCGTGTCCTTGATGTAAAGGCTTACATTGTTTTGCTGAAATAAAATAAGACATGTTTTATATTGTCAATATAAGCTACTTGATCATAACGCGTACAGAGTTTTGCTGAAATAATAGGAGCCATGTCCAATATTGTCAGTTTAAGTTAAAATCACTATCATTACAATGAACTACTAGTGAATAACGTTAAATCAGATCGTATGTGCAATAATGTCGTGTGTATTGCTGAAAAGTATATTCGATTGGTATGTATTTGGTTATTCTACTGCGCATGCTCACTATTATTTGATAGCCCCGCCAACTTGTAGCGTCCTGGCAGTTGTATGGAATAAATCGTATGAAACACACGTCTGTGTTCTATGTTTATTACACCCAAAACGAAACAGTATATATGAGATGTTTTGGTATTTACATTAATTTATGTTTCAAAACAAACCACCAAACCGTTGGCTCAGTCACTTTGCCGTACATGTAACTAAGCACTTTGCTTTCGTCTATTGTTTGGTTGTATTTTGTTTATCAGTAGAATATGCTTGTTATATTTTTGTAAATCAGAAAATAAAACTATATTCTAAATATATAAGATACAGAGTAATTAGACGATAGTTTGGTTGCTTTGACAAAAAGAACATAAGTTACATATTTGGTTCGTATTTGGTTTTGCGTTTACTTTCTTGCAAGTAAATACAGTAACTGTAACAATTATAATGCTAAAGTTAGGTGTTTTCAATCAAAACTAGATAATCAAACAGACATACTCGACAAACATAAAACGAACGTTAAAATTTGTTTCGGACATCTTTAAGAATTACGTACGTTTTTCTCTACAAATTAGTTTTTCGCCGGACATATTTCCATCGTGTCGGCAAATGCTTATTCTGCTGCCTTTCACTCGTTCATAGCCTTCCTTACACTCCATTTCACATACACTGCCATAAACAATCGGCTTACTGCATCCCGAAATTAGGATGTCACTTTGATGGTTTAATTGACAAACCACAGCTGAAACGAGCAAAATTTCATGACTGTAATTATGCTGTAATAAGTATTTCCATTACTGCCCATGAACAGGCTCAATTAAACCGAGCCTGCAATATTTTTTATATTTGTCGTGTTCGGGGGTCTTCAAAATTACCTTTTCATCTATTTCAATATTACAGTAGCGTAGTTTGTGCCGTGTGGCGGCTGTAAAACGTCTCCCCAATTATTCACATTACATCAGTGATGTTATCTATTACGTCCTTTGAAGGTCGTCGAGCACGATATTTATGTACTATGTCAAGAGTACTTCTTAATTTACTTTTACTTTTAGTTTAATATTTCGGACAGTTTAAAGATGAATGGTTTCAATATCCAGCCAATATAAACCCAAGGATATACTTCCTGTTTTTAAATTTTTGCCATTGGCGTTGTCTGTGTTTTGCAGGATTTATATTCTCAGATCCTCTCTCAAATTTCTATAATGTTTAGTTCCGCCCATGGTTTTCTCGTTTAGGGCAAATTCATTCTTGTAGCTGGGGCCCATACGCCGCTGAACAAGGAATGGTATTATTCTGAAAATACCGCATTGAAGGTTCCATGTTCGACGCCATATGCATACCATCGTTTGGGATGGATCAAAATTGTACTGTTTATTGGTGTTAAAATTGAGTTGCGTTCAACCCGGGACTAGGCGGCGTGGCAGTAATAAGCATTTCCATTAATGCCCATGAACAGACTCAATCAAACCGAGCCTGCAATATTTTCATATTTGTCGTATTCGGAGGTCTTCAAAGTTGCCTTTACGTCTATTTTGAAATCTCAAACATGCATGATTATCTGCATTATCATTATTAAGGTATTTCTTGAAAAACAGGTACAACTTGTATGGAGTTTTATTAAAACTTATGGTTAATAGTATTATGTAAACAAATATACGTAAAGAAATTAGAAACGCAACTTTTTTAAACACGAAGTATATTAGGTGTTAAAAGAAGTTGCGTTTTTTACTTTTTAGACTAAATATTATATACCTGAAGAAATTAGAAAAGCATCTTTTTGAAACAAGAAATATTTTTCCTGTTTAAAGAAGTTGCGTTTCTAATTTCTTTAAGTATATATCATTCGAAACTATGATGTTCTGTACTTCAAAGCATGGTTTGTTTGTTGTTTCATTTATTCCATAACGGACAATGACTTTTGACTTTGACAGTATATATGCAACGGCAATATTTTTTTTTCTTTATTTATTTTATGCCATTTTATCGAACGTACATGTACCTTATTTGTCTACCCATTTATCGCAGCTATTCTTAAACACATACTATTTCGAATTACCGAAATATTTTATTCCGAATATCTTTCCTGATTTCCAAATTAAATGTTATCTATCCGAAAATATCCGAAAGCGGAAATCGTATTCAAGCAACGTTTTTTTTCTTTTAATGTTTGAACTTTGCACATTTTTTCTAGCACATAGAAAGTGTCCCTAAACAAACTTTTTTCCAGCAAACAGTGTTGAAACTAAATTACATTACCTCTAGATTCTTCAACTGCTCACCCAGACAAACTGGATTTTCATCTTACAGTTGTAAAACTTTAATTAATATACATGTATTTGTCAGACAATTTAACTTCCATGTTTTCTTTTTGTCGATTCACTCCGTAAATTACGGAGATATTACACTTTTTATTTAACACCAAGATCAATGCACTTCTTCTGTAATACTAATAATATTATATCGAAAAACAAAATCGACCGGAGGCAAAAAAATACTCTCTGTCCGTCCCTGCTTGAGTCGCTATCCGCCATTTGACGGTAACAAAGTTAAGTCGATCGTTAGATAAGCTGGAAGTTTTGTTAAACAGAACGTAGCATCGACTATATGTGGAAGGGTTCCAACAACAATTTGACATAAAGATTATGCGAGATCACGTTTTTAGAAAATATTTTTTTCGTTTTTTAATTTGGTTATGCCAAATGTTTTTGAAATAAGTACATCACTATAATTCGCTTGATAGAAATAGAAATTATATTTAAGAGCTTAAAGAATATCAAGCCGCTGTTCAAATAATAAATATATTTTTTGATAATCAATAAAAAAAACCTATCAATATCAGCAATAAAAACATAACCTTGACACTCCTAATATATAAAATATGACACCAGATGATTCTGTAAACGTTCTACCTAACATTGAAATAATCTCTGATTGTGTTCTTTATACATTTTTCTAAACTTGTATTTTTGCCATTTGTTAGGAGGGCATTTAAATATGTTTTCTTTGTTATTGTTATTCATTTCAGAATGCGAAAATGGCTATAGTAATGACTTCGTCACTATCCCAGGAAAAGCCATTTCTAAGTTGAATATCCTCAACCAACTTGTGTCCAGTGCTGTTGAATGCCAGAAACTATGTATCAACACAAAGGGCTGTCTGAGCTGTGAACTCTATAAACCTTCTAACCGATGTTGGATTAACCATTAGTCGCCAATAACAAAACCAAGTGCTTATGTAAATGATCCAAAATACGACTTCTTTGCGAGGAAATGTTTGTGTAGGCATTGAGACATTGTTTCTGTTCTTATTGTGACGTTGAACTCGTGTAAGAATGTATAGAAAGAGAAGCCAAACGTAAAAGCATAACATGTCTACAAGTACGTTTACCATAATTTGAATATCATTAATAGAACTGCGAACACATGATTTTATTTTTTCATGTTACCGTGATTTCTCCTCCCATGCGACTCAATTTTGGTTTTCGTATGTTTGCAATTGTTGTAGGTATTGTGTGATGAGAAAGGCGTGTTTTATGTTTTCTGTGTTCTTTATTTTAAATGCTGTTGTTTTATTCTTTCTCTGATCTGGTAACACGTGAAATAATGTGGTATCATTTTTTTTGCGCTGGTTTAATTTTCGCGTATTTCGCGCCATGACATTTGCGCGAAATTTAAGCCCAGCCAAATTGAACAATTGAACAGTGTGTCTAAATAGAATAATACAATTGCGCGAATTCATGCCCTCGCGAATTATTAATTTGTGTTTTTTTTTTCGCGAAAATTCGTCCCGCGAAATTAAATGATACTACAGTAATAAAATCTTAACTAAACGCAACGAACACTTGAATGAAGATAGTAACATAAGCAAGATCTTCAACGCTTTGTTCCGCCATGCTTAACGTTAGACCCATGTCGTGTAAGTCCAGGACACGGAAAATTATGAGCTATACATGTAAACTGTAATTTTATATACCTTTGCTAAAATGGTGTCGTGACAGTATCCCAAGAGATCTTCTTTAGGTTGGGACGTTGTTTGCGGCGTCGACCAATCTACTTAATTATAAAGTAAGCTCACTGCTGCACTTAAAGAGGATATACCTTGCAAAACTCTTAGTGTTTGTCTTTTTTTAATCAGTAGACACTCAACTGAAGGAAGATATAAAAGATATCGGACGCCTTTACCTTTTTGTACACTTGAATTGTACACTTAAAACGCAAAAACATTTATTGTACGCAGTTGTCTTAAATATTTATGTTCATGTCAAGGAATTAAATATGTGGGATGTTACAGTTTTCATGACATGTGATCAATCATATCCTGAAGCTAAATTTATTCGGTCATACCGTTTTAATGGTCTCTCAAATGAACAAACGAATTCCAGTTACAAAAATAGGCAATATATGTAACTGTGATGTACGTTTTCATTGTGTGACAAGGGTGACTGATGTAGCATCCTGCATTGATTACGTGTTGTTGTTGTTTTGACTCTAAACTGACTCTAAAACATTATTTAAACATGCTTTTGTGCTATAAACGGTATTTTATCGTTAGACAGGAGACTAATACTCGTAGTTATATTAAATATTCATTTTAAGTATAACGCATTGTGATTTAAATTTAGCTTGACCTGCATCAAGAATTGAAAAACAATGATTAAAAACAGGGCCAGAACGGAAACAATAAGGGCGAATACGAATTTTACAGACCTAATGTTGACATGGACGAGTTTGATTAGTTGATGCAGCAAGATCAATACATGGTTCTTTCTAAACCAGTTTCTTGGTCAATTAGTTTACATGTATCAATGAATGATTAAACTGACTCGGTGAATCTGAAATGAAGAAGACGTACAGTCGTTGCTGCAGCTTTTGGTAATATCTTTCTATGTACATTTAATACAAATCTTTAAATCAATACTGTAATGAAACACCCCAGATATTTAAAACAAAGTCGGCGCATAATCTCTTCAGGCAAGCAAATAAGTAATTTTAAAATCAATAAAATTATGAAACGTTTGTTAATACATAATAATGTCATTAATCAAATTAATTCTTACTGACTGGAATTGTTAATGGGCATTCCTATTAGCCCAATAACAAGGCCAGGGCTGAAGGTTATAAAGATGAGATTGGAAACCAGTCTCAAATCTCAAGCATCTGATTTGCTGAAATGGCGACTGGTCGCCATTTCAGACAATCAGATGCTTGAGATTTGAGACTGGTTTCCATGCTCAGTTTTATAACCTTGGGCACTGTATGCATTCACTTGTTTAATAACATTATGTCTTCACAAGACTAAAAGTACTGAACAAATACAACAACAACGCCATCTTGCAAAACCAGACGAGCAGTTTATTTGAGAAGTGCAGCCGGGTCAACAAGTATACATCAAATGTAACAAAACCAAAACCACTGATCTTTTGATATTGATATTGCAAAAAATATAATTATATGAAATCGTATGTCCACGAAAGCAAACGTTAATTATCTAATCTTTCATACAAGCGCATGAATCTTAATTTTTGTCCTTTATTTGGATGACTTAAAATGTTTTAATTCCCAAATAACGTCCGAACACGATTTGATACGCCAAGTAAAAACCAGAGATAAAAATCATTTTTCCCGAGTTATTAAATAAAAAAATTCTGGAAACCTGTACCCGTTTGTCAGTAACTAGCAGTAGTCAAATCGTTCGAATGTCTGGTCTCATTCCTTGTGGATATACGACTTAAAACAAGTCATTATGAACTAACATCAAAACAAGGATCATACAAACATGAACAATGACATAAAGTTCGTGTTTTCTACATGATTATCGTTCACGTTATCAGTATAAGGAATAAAACTTTTGAAATAAAATCGTAATGGCTAGTATTATACATGTTACTGTTCTACTGAAAACTTGACAGTCGTGCGACAACGAGTTTATTTACATATGGTTCGTCAGAAACAAGTTTTTACAAACATCAATATTGCTTGGTCCCCTTGAGCATAGATAACCGGAAAATATTTAATACCGTACGCCAATATCCGTCGTATGATCGTCTTCTGTTATATAAACTATGTATCACGTGACTGTCCAATTATCCTTAAGCAGTTATAAAAATTGTACGTGGGTACAGAGATAATAATTTAATCATCATAACCAGAAATATCTTTTAAAAAAGATAAACGGCGTAGATGATATGAAATGATGCAGTTATAGCTGCTATTATTCACTTCATCTTGATTTAGGTTAAACATTATTCATTGATGCAGATTCGATGAACTATTTACAATCTAGACCTTAAAATTGTAGTATTCTGAATAAACATACGTGCACATTAAATATTAACATCAATATAATGTTACATTAATAAGTTCGACGAATGTTGTTCTTATCGGCATGGAAGTAAATGGTCTCTGATCAGTGATCTACTCTTTGGTCTCCACTGAAATGGTAACAATTTTTATCAGAATAACAGATCAGTCTAATATCCAGCTTTTTACAGCCGAAAGCCTTAATTAAAAAAAATACCCAATTTAAATCACCCTCCTTTAAAGTGTTAATATTTAGTTACTGTAACATAAATACGTCCTCGAAAATCGAATGCTGCTCTTACTAGCGTGAAAATACGTATTTAATATTATTGCCATAATAAGCTGTTGATCTTGATTCAGCCTGGGCTTTACTCCGGACGAACAGTGTTATAAGGAAAACTGTACACATCAGTATACAACATCTTAATTTTATGTTTTTACAATATAATGTTGTCGAAACGAGCCTCTTTGTTCACGTCAATTGATACATTGTTTGTTGTGGGAAGAAACATGTAGCCCGATGTTTTAATGATACCGAAGACGAGTGTTTTTCACAATTGACATAAGGAACCAGTTGACAAACATGTCTCGTACTTGAGAAATGAATTGAAACTTACCGTCTGTTTTGGTTATATCGAGCGATGTTACAAGACAGCCAAATCAATGTGATGGCGAAAAGAATTCCGTATGGTATTATCCTATCCCATGGAATGAAGCTGTCAACTTGAAAAAAAAAACAAG
The DNA here is from genome assembly GCA_038501625.1 of Corbicula japonica. Lineage (NCBI taxonomy): Eukaryota > Metazoa > Mollusca > Bivalvia > Venerida > Cyrenidae > Corbicula > Corbicula japonica. The sequence goes on along the minus strand of JAZAYU010000018.1, from coordinate 8,177,196 downwards.
GTTAAGACTATTGGGAAATTTAAAGTGCCAATAAACATAACTGCCAATAAACATAACAAACAGGGTAAATTACTACCTTACTTCAAACCAGATAGAAAACAAAGAAAAAGAGAATCTTTATTAGAACATATCATCATAAAAAATATTAACAAATTATTACAAAGGGTCGTATAAATCATATTATAGGGCCATATAAAGCTATTTGCTAACATTGAAATAATGTTCAATTATACAAAAAATTAAAAGTAAGATATTCATATCATGAATAGCCACATCTAGAAAACACAGCCTCCTCTCAACCTCCTCAAATACCTTAAACGTAGAGAGGAAAAGAGACTGTGAGATTATCAATTGATTCATTTCAATAAAGAAGCCACATACAATAAGGTTTACGCAAATAAGAACTTAGAGTTTACGCCTTGGAACGATCATTGGAAAACAACTTGCCACTTGGGGTTTGGCACAGGTTTTATAGCGCATTAACCTTTACAATAATAATAACTAATTTAAAAACAAAATTGTACCTAGTATTTGTCTGCAAACAATATCATTTCCTGTCCAGATTCCATCGCTCCTGCAGAACCTTATATCAGTTCCGAGAACCTTTTCAAAGCCAGATATGCAGGACTGGTCACAAACAGTTCCTACAACAAAGGGCTCTGAGCATCCCGTCAGTTGTACACCGTGTCCTTGATGTAAAGGCTTACATTGTTTTGCTGAAATAGAAGAAGCCATGTTTTATATTGTCAATATAGGCTACTTGATCATAACGCGTACAGACCTTTGCTGAAATAAAAGAAGCCATGTTCTATATTGTCAATATAGGCTACTTGATCATAACGTGTACAGACCTTTGCTGAAATAAAAGAAGCCATGTTTTATATTGTCAATATAGGCTACTTGATCATAACGTGTACAGACCTTTGCTGAAATAAAAGAAGCCATGTTTTATATTGTCAATATAGGCTACTTGATCATAACGTGTACAGACCTTTGCTGAAATAATAGGAGCCATGTCCAATATTGTCAGTTAAAGTTAAAATCACTATCATTACAATGAACTACTAGTGAATAACGTTAAATCAGATCGTATGTGCAATAATGTCGTGTGTATTGCTGAAAAGTATATTCGACTAGTATGTATTTGGTTATTCTACTGCGCATGCTCACTATTATTTGATAGCCCCGCCAACTTGTAGCGTCCTGGCAGTTATATGGAATAAATCGTATGAAACACACGTCTGTGTTCTATGTTTATTACACCCAAAACGAAACAGAATATATGAGATGTTTTGGTATTTACATTAATTTATGTTTCAAAACAAACCACCAATCCGTTGGCTCAGTCACTTTGCCGTACATGTAACTAAGCACTTTGCTTTCGTCTATTGTTTGGTTGTATTTTGTTTATCAGGAGAATATGCTTGTTACATTTTTGTAAATCAGAAAATAAAACTATATTTTAAATATTATAAGATACAAAGTAATTAGACGATAGTTTGTTTGCTTTCACAAAAAGAACATAAGTTGCATATTTGGTTCGTATTTGGTTTTGCGTTTACTTTCTTGCAAGCAAATACAGTAACTGTAACAATTATAATGCTAAAGTTAGGTGTTTTCAATCAAAACTAGATAATCAAACAGACATACTCGACAGACATAAAACGAACGTTAAAATTTGTTTCGGACATCTTTAAAAATTACGTACGTTTTTCTCTACAAATTAGTTTTTCGCCGGACATATTTCCATCGTGTCGGCAAATGCTTATTCTGCTGCCTTTCACTCGTTCATAGCCTTCCTTACACTCCATTTCACATACACTGCCATAAACAATCGGCTCACTGCATCCCGAAATTAGGACGTCACTTTGATGGTTTAATTGACAAACTACAGCTGAAACGAGCAAAATTTCATGACTTTAATTATGTTGTAATAAGTATTTCCATTACTGCCCATGAACAGGCTCAATTAAGCCGAGCCTGCAATATTTTTTTTATTTTTGTCGTGTTCGGGGGTCTTCAAAGTTACCTTTTCATCTATTTCAATATTACAGTAGCGTAGTTTGTGCCGTGTGGCGGCTGTAAAACGTCTCCCCATTCAATCACATTAAATCAGTGATGTTATCTATTACGTCCTTTGAAGGTCGTCGAGCACGATATTTATGTACTATGTCAATAGTACTTCTTAATTTACTTTTACTTTTAGTTTAATATTTCGGACAGTTTAAAGATGGATGGTTTCAATATCCCAGCCAATATAAACCCAAGGATATACTTCCTGTTTTTAAATTTTTGCCATTGGCGTTGTCTGTGTTTTGCAGGATTTATATTCTCAGATCCTCTCTCAAATTTCTATAATGTTTAGTTCCGCCCATGGTTTTCTCGTTTAGGGCAAATTCATTCTTTTAGCTGGGGCCCATACGCCGCTGAACAAGGAATGGTATTATTCTGAAAATACCGCATTGAAGGTTCCATGTTCGACGCCATATGCATACCATCGTTTGGGATGGATCAAAATTGTACTGTTTATTGGTGTAAAAATTGAGTTGCGCTCAACCCGGGACTAGGTGGCGTGGCAGTAATAAGCATTTCCATTAATGCCCATGAACAGACTCAATCAAACCGAGCCTGCAAAATTTTCATATTTGTCGTATTCGGAGGTCTTCAAAGTTGCCTTTACGTCTATTTTGAAATCACAAACATGCATGATTATCTGCATTATCATTATTAAGGTATTTCTTGAAAAACAGGTACAACTTGTATGGAGTTTTATTAAAACTTATGGTTAATAGTATTATGTAAACAAATATACGTAAAGAAATTAGAAACGCAACTTCTTTAAACACGAAGTATATTAGGTGTTAAAAGAAGTTGCGTTTTTTACTTTTTAGACTAAATATTATATACCTGAAGAAATTAGAAAAGCATCTTTTTGAAACAAGAAATATTTTTCCTGTTTAAAGAAGTTGCGTTTCTAATTTCTTTAAGTATATATCATTCGAAACTATGATGTTCTGTACTTCAAAGCATGGTTTGTTTGTTGTGTCATTTATTCCATAACGGACAATGACTTTTGACAGTATATATGCAACGGCAATATATGTTTTTCTTTATTTATTTAATGCCATTTTATCGAACGTACATGTACCTTATTTGTCTACCCATTTATCGATGCTGTTCTCAGACTCGACTTATGAAGGTCTTTGAACACCAAACTTATTTTGAATAATAGTGCCCTTATTAAACAATGTTCTCCATAGTTCGGTCCATTTTATAGTTAGATTTAATGTTCTAGTCAGTTGTCTATTGTTCAATAATTTCTGCTTCTGCTTTGAAGTGTTTAATCTTCTTTTGCAGTCTGTTGTGACACGCAAGATTTATATTTATATGTCAAAATCATTAACTGTTTAGTTCCGACCACTGTATACTCCTTCTCAAGACAAATCTATACATTTATCTTAGGACATAAGCCATAGCTAATGTTCATTACGAGTAATAATACAATACGTTAATATAATGGTTTTACACGGATGTAAATTTGTATTTACAAGTTCTATGAGCTTCGACATAAGCAATGGATTAGATCATAATGAAGGACATAAGAACACATTGGTTAGGAATAGTTGAAAGTATGGACTATAAGTATCATGCATGAGTGTGAGGTGAAGATGGAAAAATCTGTCACCGAGGGTTAACTGTTTTGCGGGAACGAGGCTCTGCCGAGTTCCCGCCAAAACAGTTCACCCGATTTGACAGATTTTCTATCTTTACCTCACACTCGTGCAAGATACTTTTTTCTTGCATACCTTTTATTATTTATAACATTTCCGTGTAAGTATACAAACTTATTTATTTTCATTATGCTGAAATATTGACGTTAACGCATACTTTTTTATAAATGACCTCACTAACTTGAATATATTACGTTAGATACTTGAAGACGTGTCGTCACTCACGTGACTCATTCTACATAGGGGTGTAGGATCGAAATTTCCTACACGGGTGAAAACACCGGATGACCTGATCTGTTATGCAAGAATATTGACTTCTGTTAGTATTTAGTTTTGCGATCGACCATAGGCTACTGCAGTATGCAGAAGTCGGTGATTCTATTACTTTCATAAACAGACTTAATCTATTCCAGATCCCATTAATTTCATTAACTTTATAAAGGTTCTTTTCCTTTACCTTCACAAAACTCGGTTTATCAATTTGAATAACGTGTATCTGTTTAGATCGATGTGTTGACATAATTGCGAAAACATGTATTAACTACATAATGTATTAAAAAGAAACGTGGTGTATTTAAGAAATAATCAATAGATTCCGGTAAATTATCCCAGGATAATTCACGGGGCGGAGTTCAGATGCGTAAGGATATATCACAAGGGGCGTAGCCCCGAGTGAGATATATCTACGCAGCTGAACGACGCCCCGTGAATTATCCTGGGATAATTCACCGGAAGCTATTGATTATTTCAATTCTAACACCACACATCTGACTGAATAATCGAAATAATCATAACTCAATTTTAGCGCGTTGTAATAAACGCAAATGGATTACAAGGTCGGCAGTTAGTGTTTACTCCCTAAACATCTCCATAATTCAAAAACTGATAATAATTAAAAGATTGAATAACAAAGTTTACTTGAATACATGTCCATACAACCGCGCATCCAGCACTCTCCAGTCGTCGTTCGAACCGTATTTGTCATTCCAACGGTTTAATACTGCACCAGGAAATAACATGTAAACAACGGAAGCGACGTGAGTTGTTAAAATGGCGCGTTAACGTCACCTTAACGTTGCCGCAAAATAGCGGAAAATAATTATACTATTTTATCTATATATATTAAATAAACATTATTCTATTACAGTGTGGTATCATCATATTATGCGCGGGTAAAAAATTTCGCATATTATGTGCTTTCTTAAATGCGCGAAATTAAACTCCAGCGAAAAATGCAATTGTAGCCTGATAAGTTTTTACCGACAGGTATTTAGAAATAGCCGTGCCCAAGCGTGGTAAATTATCGTGTAATAACCCACAGCAAATTCAATGGGAAAAACGTCAAGTCGTGTTAGAATATAACTTAGTACGCAGGTGAAAAAGTGCAGCAAGTTATTAACCTCCTTACGTTTACATAATATGCTGCCCGTTTTCCAGGTAACAACGTCGTTTCTATCCATACCACATTCTGCTTCTAACGATTCGGTTTGATTTTCAAACTGATATCCTGTTATACATGAGAATGTGCATACAGATCCAAGGAAATCCTCACACCAGCCGGAAGTCAGGTAAGCGTATTTTGGAATAATGATCTTACCACAGCGGGTAACTGAAAATATAATTTAAATGTTTCAAAGATTGCCTGTTTAAAATATTTACACTCTTCAATCATTTGTGTTAGTATGAATTTGGTTTAAGACTTTGTGTTTTGCGCCAAAAAAAACCAACTTTTTTCGGAGGTGAATACATTACCACCGCTCACAAACTACTGCAATGTGTCAAATATTCATTATTACTTGTAACGTTTACGCACAACAAAGTTTTGTTACCAGTTTCTTTGCACTTATCACAAAAACTTCTATAAGCTTGAGTAAGAACTAGTAGTATTTACGAATGTATGTAAAACAAGTAAATCGATAGTTTGTTGCTTTCGTCAAAATACAAAGATTATTTCGGGTGTTTACACTTAGCGTTAAGCCCGATCCTGTCGGTTGCTTAAAGAATTGACTAAACTGATTTTAACCTTGAAATATGGAATTTTATTTTGAACACCAATCATGCGCTCATTTGTTGTTGTTTTTTTCGAAAATCCCTGTTCATACTTACTGTATACAAAAATGTTAAACTGACATCCGACAAAATATCCCGTATGATAGACGAAAAATATGTAAACTGTATGTCCCCCTTCTGATAGGACACTACCATTCCTGATACTTTCAAAAATTGTTGGCTTAAGTCCATTTTTGTCAGTTGCTTTAATCTCCGGCCAGCTGACATTTACTGTTACTTGACCTTTGGGAACTGTGACATGCATGTCATCTGGGCAGATGACATTTACTGTCATTTCGACTCCTGAAGAAAATGTATTTTTTTATTATTTTAGTAAAGAAAGCGGCATTGCATATTCTGCATACCATGGGAATAACTTTTTTTTTAATGTCAATCTTTTCAACTAGCAATATTTACTAGGAAAAGTGCATACCGTTAACAGTAAAACGATAAAACTATGATTTTCTAACAATGGTTAACTCTTAAACTAGAAGTTTTTAATGTCGATGTTTGTTCGATAGACGACAAAAAGATATTACCAACACAAGTTCCGAGCTTATCACTCCACAATCCTTGATCCTGGCATTCAAGAGTTATGTCTCTTTGTCCGCTAGAATGAAAGAATTGTTTTTCGCAGCTCACAACGCATCTCTTTCCAACAGCTACATCTTGGTATGCGCATTCTGGTGGATTAACCAGCATGTGCGCTCCGATGACCAAGGCTTTACAAAACTTTCGAGATCTCCCTGGGGATTTGTCTATCCCTGATATTAATAAGATGAAAATGGAACTTTGAAGCAAAGCAAAAAACACGGCAAAACTGAAGTGATATCCGCATTAAACGCATAATGATTATGACATCAAAAATTAATGTTTTTATGATTTGAAAACGTATTTTTGCATTGTTCATATGCATATATAACATACATCCATACCTTCGAGTGCAGTAACCACGTGAATAGCCGACTTCACAATTTAAAATGTGACTAAACATGAATGTGTTTAGAGGGAATCTAGTAAAAAAATGATTTTATGATGTACATTACACTTTTTTAAGAATATAATTGGTTTTTTTTAAGAAAAAATAATTAATAAACACTATATACTCGAAGAAAAAGTTAAGTTAATAGTGATTTTCTGTTTACGCTCTTAATCTAGAATACTGCACATATCGCAAAAAAAAATAAACAATCATATACGCTGTACTAACCCTTTTAAACAAATTTTACTATTGAATCAGATTTAAATTCGAAAAACAATACAGATTCGGATTTTGTTCAGTTACCCCAAGTATAATCCTGCTTTTTAAATATTGCTTTTGGCGTTGTCTGTGATATGCAGGATTTATATTCTCAGATCCCCTGTCAAAATTCTATTTTGTTTAGTTCCGCCTATTGTTTTCTCGTTTAGGGCAAACCCATTATTTTATCTGGGTAATTATGTCGCTCAATATTGAATGGTATCACATGTAATCTGAAAATACCGCATTGAAGATTCTATGTTAACCGCCATCTGCATGCCATTGTTTGGGATGGATCAAATTTGTACTGTTTATTGGTCTAAACATTGAGTACGCGCTCAATCTGGGGCTAGGCGGCGTCGGCAATCATAAACACTTCCATTACAGCCCATGAACAGGCTCAATCAAACCGAGTCTGCAATATTTTTTTTTATATTTTTTTGTGTTCGGTGACTTTCAAAGTTCTCTTTTCATCTATTTTTTTATTTCACCGAGTCTTTGTAAATTCAAAATGCACGAGATGCATGTGCTGATGAAAATTGACATATTAACTAGAAATAACGCATACACTTAAATAGAAAACGAATCAACTTAGAACTCCTAAAAATAAAACACCCTAAATATAGATTTAAAATTTTGATTTTTGTTCGATAAATGACAAAAGATCTTACCAACACAAGTTCCGAGATTGTCACTCCATAATCCTGGATCCTGACATTCAAGAGTAATGTCCCTTTGTCCGCTAGAATAAAGGAATTGTTTTTCGCAGCTCACTACGCATCTCTTTCCAACAGCTACATCTTGGTATGCGCATTCTGGTGGATTAACCAGCATGTGCGCTCCGGTGACCAAGGCTTTACAAAACTTTCGAGATCGCCCTGGGGATTTTTCTATCCCTGGTATTAATTAGATGAAAATAGAACTTTGAAAGCAAAGCAAAAAACACGGCAAAACTGAAGTGCTATCTGTATTAAACGCATAATGATTATGACATCAAAAATTAATGTTTTTATGATTTGAAAACGTATTTTTGCATTGTTCATATGCATATATAACATACATACATACCTTCGAGCGCAGTAACCACGTGAATAGCCGACTTCACAATTTTAAATGTGACTAAACATGAATGTGTTTAAAGGGAATCTAGTAAAAAAAATGGTGTTTTAATTGTGTACATTACACTTTTTTAAGAATATTATTATTTTTAATGAACAATTAATTAATAAGCAATACATACTCGAAGAAAAAGTTAAGTTAATGGTGATTTTTGTTTACGCTCTTGATCTAGAATACTGCACATAATTATCGCGAAAAAAATAAACAATCATGTTTGCTATACTAACTATTCTTAACAAATTTTGCTATTGATTTAATTTAGAAAAAATGTATAGATCCGGATTTTGTTCAGTTACCCCAAGGATAATCCTGCTTTTTAAATTTTGCCTTTGGCGTTGTCAGTGATATGCAAGACTTATATTCTCAGATCCCCTGTCAAAATTCTATTTTGTTAAGTTCCGACTATTGTTTTCTCGTTTAGGGCAAACCCATTATTTTATCTGGGTAATTATGTCGCTCAATATTGAATGGTATCACATGTAATCTGAAAATACCGCATTGAAGGTTCTATGTTAACCACCATCTACATACTATCGTATCAAATTTGTACTGTTTATTGGTCTAAACATTGAGTTGCGCTCAATCTGGGGATAGGCGGCGTCGGCAATCATAAGCTTTTCCGTTACTGCCCATGAACAGGCTCAATCAAACCGAGCCTGCAATATTTTTTTTTATATTTTTTTGTGTTCGGTGACTTTCAAGGTTCTTTTTTCATCTATTTGTTTTTGACTGAGTCTTTGTAAATTCAAAATGCACGATATGCATGTAAATTCAAAATGCACGATATGCATGTGCTGATGAAAATTGACATATTAACTAGAAATACCCTTAAATAGAAAACGAATCATCTAAGAACTCCTTAAAAATAAAAAAAAACCTAAATATAGATTTTTAAATTTCGATTTTTGTTCGATAAACGACAAAAGATCTTACCAACACAAGTTCCGAGATTGTCACTCCACAATCCCGGATCCTGGCATTCAAGAGTTATGTCCCTTTGCCCGCTAGAATGAAGGAATTGTTTTTCGCAGCTCACTACGCATCTCTTTCCAACAGCTACATCTTGGTATGCGCATTCTGGTGGATTAACCAGCATGTGCGCTCCGGTGACCAAGGCTTTACAAAACTTTCGAGATCTCCCTGGGGATTTGTCCATCCCTGATATGAATGAGATAAAAATGGAACTTTGTTTTTTTATCACTCGTTTTGTGGGCTCATGGATAATAAGTCTTAGTAATTATCACTTATTAAATTAAAGAAAAACACATTTATAATTTAAATGTCTATATTTTGTACATTTTTCAAACCAGAAGTTTAAAGCTGGTATAAATTGTATCATAGAATTGTGAAATATGCATATAAGGAATTAATTGTCACATTCAGAACGAACAGCCTCCCAAACAGTCAAGAAGAAGTCATTAACAAATGCAGAGATTACAGCTTTTGGGTGATTGAACAATATCTAAATCTATATTGGCTGGGATATTGAAACCACCCATCTTTAAAGTGGCCGAAATATGAAAACAAAAGTAAAACTAGTAAATCTAAATTCTATGTACTTTGTTTGCAGTTCACTCTGTTCTGTAGATACATCCCATCCGGACACATACATGAATATGTGTATCCAGGCTTTGGAATGCATATATGGCTACATTTCACGCCCTTTCTCGAGCAGCCATTCTTCTCTGAAATAAGGGCACATTAAAATTTACGGATGGCAAACAACCGAGATATATACCTTTACTGTTGATGTGTTCGTATTGTCAAGTAATCAAACTGAAATAAATTAATCGCTATAGAGAACACATTTCAATTAGAATTAGCAATCATGTAAAATCATTTTGATTGAGGACGAAAACATTTCAAAGTTTCAAATGTTTGTTTCTTTAGTTGCTTTCATTTCACATTACGTTTATTATTACTAAGTTCACAAGCTGTTTAGAGTCAATTCCGACAGTTTCCGTTTTCACAACATAATGAACTTTACGAGTCCACCATTTGCATGACAAAATTGAGACAACCCTAATAGGGACGTTAAATATGCACACTGTGCTCATGTTAAACTCTTAATGTTGTGAAATCTGAAACTTCCTAAATTGTATTTAAGAAGTTCAAGATTGTAACGTCTGCTGCGCATTGCAAGATATTTGATAGATTTGATTGCTACAACATGTGTTACCCATTAAGTCTTTGTACAGTGCGAAGTTAATTCCGCAGAGTAAGGTATAACATCTTATTACATCGTAATTAATCAACATTCATGATTGTTTCTTTGTTTGATTTATTCAGCACATTGACAATTATTCGCAATAAGGTACAATCGGTTTTAAATAGCTCAATATTTTATACGTTGCAAAATATCGTCCGCTATACATAACAAGATGGTTGGTGAATTAGAATGCTACAAAATGTTTTTCCCACCTGGGAATCTTTGTTCATTCTGCGGTTCAAGTAATATCTTTAGTTTTTTATAAATCAACATTTTTCAACACTATTTTTGTTAATTTGTTTTGATACGTTATGAAAAGTTGAACATATATATCTTATTTTTGCATACCTTATGGAAGGTTAGAACAGTAAAAATAGCTAGATATAAAATTTTTCCAACATTCTTTTCACATCGAAATTCAGAAACTTAGCAATACATAACATCAATTAAGTAGTCCATACGAGTAAACCGATAGTAGATCTTACAAAAATGTATATGGTTCTATTG